>WEIS01071700.1:7335-40989 GCA_013389965.1 Todus mexicanus | reverse complement strand
TTTGTTGTTGCTGTTTGTTTGTTTCCAGAAGGTGGATATTTAAAGTCAGATCAGCTTTCATCTTTCTGCTACTTGATAATGATTTATACCGAGTCCATAGACCACCTAGGGAATAGAGAGTGCGTATGCACAGTCTGGTTGGGTCAGGAGATGACCTTTCCGAGTTCCTGTCTCCAGAGGAAGCAGAATTGTTTAGCGTCTGGCATGCTAACATCGGGCAGTGCTGAGAGTCAAACTCAGTTTGGTGGCTTCATGCAGAAAAGCCTCTGAAACACAATCATCTTCTGTAGGAGAAAAAGGCTTTAGGCATGAAGATGTAAGCGGAAATCAACAAGATTGTCATCTGGGGAGTGGAGAGAATACAGAAAAAGAAACAACTGGAATACATTGTATGTTTAACTACAAGGTGTTATTTTGACATAGAAGCACAGTTGACAGAGCAGGTAAGGGATGATTTTCAACCTACTGTGTAAGTGTATTTAAAACACTGCTCTTGATCCTTCATAAAGAAGGAAGCAGGGTTTTGATTAAGGAATACCTATTGGGTAGATATCACGCACATCATCAAAGGCATTGAATCAATGCAGCGTTAAATTCTGAGAATCAGGAAATGATGTATAATAAGCAGGAAGAAACTGGGAAGCATAGTAGGAGGTTATGCCAAATTTGGGGAAGAGAGGTACGTTTCTGAGACGAACGAAAACCTCACGTTATTGAAATGACGCTGGGGAAGATTGTCAGACTCGTATGGTTTTGTGGGAATAATATGTGAAGAGGTGAATCTGGTTTAAAAAGACAAAATAAAGCAACTGTTTAGAATATTTTTATGAACGAGTATTTTTCGTACGTGTGCAGCTTATGCCAGCGTTCATACCAGAGCGGGTGGCGGCCTGACAGGGGGATGTTTGGGAACAGAATTGTTCTTTCACCTTGGACCACAAAGTTTCTTAGGAAAAAAAGTCTAATCTCAATATTCATGAAAAACAGACATACGAGGTTTCAGGGGTCACGTCCATCCCTTTGCACTCAAACTAAATCAGTGCACAGGATTTATGGCCATATCTGGAAAATGGCTAGCGTTATTTTTAGTTGACAACATGAATGGTCTGATAGCATATCACAAATATCAATTATACAACGACCTATTCTAACACTAATTGGACATATCATGTGGCAACAGTACAGTCGCTGAAGGACGTGATAATGGGATGGTAACTTGCTGAAATTAATTTGTGTGTCACCAGCCCCTGGCCCATGCATTTCGGTGGTGACCAAGAGAAATAGGCTTGTTCCTACAGAGATGGTAAGGCTGCAGATCTCCAAGAATGCAAGCCTCTGCACTGAGCCTGAGTATTTGATTCATGTCTGAGAAGAGGTGATGGCATTGTTCCTGTACCACTACCACTTCGGGGGCTCTGATATTGAAGGCTGTCTTAATGCAGAGATTGGGACGCTGTGCCAAAGCAGCTAGTCGGAGAACGAGCTGCTGTGGGACCTCTCTAGCTGGTATGCCGCGTTCGACAGGCAGTGCCAGGTCTTGCTGAAACTCCCACTGTGCAAGAGGCTGACAGATGCTTTGGACTGACACAACAATAATACCAACTTTTTATGATGTGCCTGCCAGAGGAACTCAACATATCCCTGAGCTAGCTCAAGGCTTTCTAAGTTCCCTTGAAGAAATATTGACAAAATGGGCCACATTATTACTCAAGTCATTAATACATAACCTATAAAAGGACCTGGGCAAAAACAAAATAAAAAAATATAAAGGCAAAACTCTAACCCAAACCTATTTTCTGCTCCTATGCTCCTTCTGCTGGTTATGCAGAAGCAGTAAACAAGCCCTATTCCCAGAGCTGTGCTGACAGCACCGAGGATGGTGGTGCACAAATTAGGAGGTAAACAAAAAGCCGTGTTAATTTCAAGCTCCATTAGAAACACAGGCGGTAAAAAAAAATAATCAATGTCTCCCGAACAGAAAAGGTCAAAATCGGTAGGGAAGGAAAGTTGGTTTTCCGGTAGGTGTAAGGCTTTTTAATTATTATTATTATTATTATTATTATTATTTCTTTTAAATTGGGTGTAAGCAAGAAGAAGCTACTGGTCAGTCTTGTGCTAATGACTAATACGCTGAAAATTAACAACTAGCAAAATTTGGTTTTAAATAAAATACGCTCACCTTTGGTTCAGGTTGAAGTCCTTGTATTTAAAGGCTGGTTTCTATTTTAAATTGTGCCTGTAGGTTCTGTGGATATTCGGTTATATTTATAATCTTGGCATGACACGTCTGAGGGATCATTCTTTTGAAAAGTGTAATCATCACATTTCACTCTTTTCTCTTGGTGTATAGGCTATTCTTGGATCCAAATCCTCGGGGCCTGTTAGTTTAAATTTTAGGCTTTGTTGTGCATCCAGACTAAGTCTGGGAATACACGTGTGTCATTTTGCTATCAAGTCGTCTAGCAAAGGGTGACAGGAAGAACAAATACTGCTTGATATGGTTTTGGTTAATGGTGGTGTGTCACCTTCAACGCCAGTAGTACTAAATGTTTATCACTTCATTTGATCTTTGCTTTGCATATTAAACTAAATTTCACATGACCATCTTTACTTACATATAATGATGAAATTCCACAGTGTGATGTTGGGAACCAGTTCTTCGAAGGTGAGTGCATATGCAAAAGCCTTGGCATATAAATACCACGGAGTAGGACCCTATAGAGCTAAGTTACTTGCTGTCTAAGTTTAGGGGGAACTGGTTGTCTTAGTGTGGCCACAGATGTTCTGAAAATTATTAGTGTTATACTTAATAATCATAAGTCTGCTCTAGTTACATGTATTTAGTGTAACCTCTCTTGATCATGAGCAGTGTTGGGCACAAGGCTGTTAACACTTCTTCATTCTCTGGCACCAGCTAGCCACAGCATTTTACTAACACTTACTAATGTTCATCCCTATGTAGTAGGCAATATTCCTCTCTACAGAACAGGACCAAGACACAGGGAGTTTGATGTCCATGTTTTATGTATAAAAATGTATTCATGTGATATTTAGATTCGTTCGAAACCGTCTTCCACAAAAGTCTGGTCCATATTTTTGTAGCAGAGTGAGAATCTCTGGGGTTGGAGAGCACAGATAAGAGATACAAAGTGGTCCCAGCTCAGCACATTTCCTTCTGAACAGCTGCATCTCCTCATTGTCTCTTCATCTCATCCCTAAGACACAGCTTGCACTTACAATTGTCATTCCCTTCAGTGGACATTAGCATGCTTGTTAAATTGGCCATTTGTGTCCCAGAACTCCCCTGCCTGTCCAGTGACTCACTCAGACCTGCTTTCTGCATGCCCTCGGGGAGCATGGAACTAGTTATTTCTGTACTTCCAGCTTCTAGTCTCTAAAACTGTTGTACATCAAGCTCACTCCTCGCTTATTGCTTCATTAACCACTTAAAACTGCAGTCGTTGTGAAAAAGAAGTTACTTTTAAAGAAGAAGAAATCTAAATGGCTGGGTTCTCTGCGATGGATTTCGCCAGCACCTTTGTTTACTTTTTTTTTCACAAGTTACCAGGTGCCTGTTTCCTCGCTGGCTGTGCTGTCCTGCCGACCCTACCTGCCTGCCTCCATTCCTTTGCAAAATCACCATCAAAAGGGACTTTCTCCGCCTGACATTGTTTTAGTTAAGGCATGGACGTAGCATATAAAAGTCAAGTTTACCCATCCATAGTTGTGCTGGGAGTGTGTTGCTAACGGAAATGAACTCTTGTTTGGCCAGGAAAGGAAGCCAGTAGTGATTGGAGGCTGTGTGGAAAGCTGATATGGGGAGTGCCAGTTTTCTGAGGTCCCCCCGATCTGTTTACTCTCATGTTCAAGTTTCAGCTGTCTGGGTTAATGACCACCCGTTTTGAGAACCTGACATTTGTATTTATTTCAGAAAACGATAACTTTTGTCTCTCTAGTGTAGACAATGTTGTATTCTGTCAAAACTTCCGTTATAAACAGGCTCCTGTCTGCAAATCCGAGGCCAAAAGCTGCCCCTTGAAATCGTGAGAAGCTAACTGCAGCGAGCCTTGGGGACTGGCTAGCTGGGTTTTGTGTCTGTCTGGTAATAAATTATGAACATCGTGTTGAAAAAGACTTTGTGAAACTAGCCTTCATGACATCTAAGTCCTAATGGCTTCAGTGAAGCTTGAGGGCATACAAAGTGCTCACCGTTTACTACTACAGTGAATTCTTTCACAAGGCTTTCCTCTTTTGCAGCATAATTAATTTTACGTTTCATTTACTGACACTGGCACGCACTTAGCTTTATAATATTAGTTAAAACTGGTTTATGATGTCAGTCTTATTTTTGGCACGCCGAAAGCAGGGGAATAATTGAAGTGTGCTGTTGTACAATTTAAGGCTTGTGGTGGACTTGGGGAGATGAGGATGTGCCATTTCTGCTTCAGTTGGCCTAGAGGGAATAGCTCTTCTCTTTAACATTTCATTGTAATCTTTCAGATGATACCTCAAAATGTCAGTTTGTGCCTCATAGCTGAAGTTAAGTTCCCAAAATAACTTCTGATGTACCTCAGAAGTTTAAAAATTAAATCTCAGCGATATGCACCGATAACACTTGACTCTGAAAGGCTGCTGAAGTTCAGTGTATCATTTATTTTGGTTTAGTTCTTTTTTTCAGTTCTAAGATGTCTCCTGTATGTTAATACAAATGAGTTGGCTTCATAGGCTGCCGCAGGGTATTCTGCTGGTCATGCTGAAAAGCTTTCCTCGGTCGTGGTGTTACATGCCAGTGCAGTCTTATTAACTTTACAGGATGAAAAGGAATGAAGAAGTATATTTTTTTCTGGACTTGTCTTGCCTGCTTTATACAATCATGCTTTGGTTCTCAAGTGCCTATTTCTTCTAATTAAAGGGATTTTTTAGCTTTTCTACAAAGAAATGAATGCATCAGGAGGGCAGTCGAGCATTGATTAAAATAGGGTTTGGGGCTCACGCTGACTCCTGCAACCTTCCGTACATCTTGTGATGACTTGGAGAAAGGGACAGTCATAGATGTTTCCTATCAGGAGTGATGTCTCCTCAGGAGTTTGAAGGAGGAAGAACACTCTGAGACATCTCCACGTGAATGGCATCCTACTTGACTTGCCTTCAGGGAAAATAATCTGTGTAGATCATACGGTCGGTCCATCTTTTGAGTTTATGGAACATGTGCCTCTATGTTTGCTTTACCCAGTGAGACAGAGCAACCACTGGGAAGCACTGAAACTCGGTGTATAAGGATGCACAACGAAACAGAGCTCGAAGAGCAGCAAGAGCTTCATCAGCTGAGCAAAGTCAGTCCATGTGCTGAGCTGACCTTACGGTTTTTCTGCTAGAAGAGTTGGTCGTTTGCCAGAGTCATTCTGAACTCTCGCTATGAAATACAGTTTTTCTGCTGTGCTCGTATCTAAAAGCTATCTTTTTTATTGCTGTCTCCATCTGAAATATTCTAGGCTAATGAAACAATGTGATTGTTTTTATCTCCCAAGTATTTCATTTCTAGTGAAGACTATCGTGTGGAAGAATGTAAATCTAAATCTGAGCAGTTATCTCTGCTAAGCTGCTTTTAAAAAATGAATTAGCTTAGCAAAGAACTGGCAAACATATGCCAAACATTTTGTGAGGCTCACTGATTCTGAAGTTTTGTTAAACTGCGCTTTCTCCAAGCTTGTGCAGAAATAGCGATTTTAGAAATCATGAAGCTGTGTCTTATTCACAACCGAAGCTATTATGAGGCTGCAGGCAGCGTTCTCATTCCCTCTCTTCTGTCCTTTTTGAAACCTGAGCATCATCTCGGCCATGTGAGGAAGGAGCAAGCGTGGTGCTTAGCATCATCGACTGCCCAAGGAATAGCTGCTATTTGCTGGTTTAGGCATTAGCCAGCAATTAGAGTTTGCAGCACTGAGCCTCATTCTGTCTTCATTAATGAGGTCATTAACGAAGATATGATACCATCTTTTCCTCCTGTTGCACATGCAACTCAGAGAAGCAAAGACTTCGAATATTTCCAGGCCAGTATTACAATCTTTATGAACCTTCCCCCTGTGATACCTGTAAGCACAAAGTGAACTCCTGCAGCCTTCAGGAAACTGCCTGCGAGGTCTTTTTAGGCCTGACTCTTGTGTACACGTGAAATCTAAGCTGCTTCTCTTTTGTTCCAGCCCTTCGTAGCCTCCCTCCCTACCTGGCAGCTTTTCAGATCTAGCAAGGGTCATTCCCCATTGCCGCAATTCCACCTTCCGTCACCCGTCTCTGAATGATGGTATCACCTGTGGTCTTCCTTGGGAAGAGCTTCCTGAGACCTACCACAGAGTCACCCCATGGTCTCCTTCAGATCCCACCTGATGACTGGACGTTTGCCGGTATTCGAACCGCTGGAGTGTGCCGCCAGCTTGCTGTCTGGCCGACCCGTGGCTCACTGGTTCTTCGTGTCTCTACAGCCGCTGCGTTCGTCTTGTCTTTAGGTATGTCTGCACGGCCTTGTGGAGAAACGGGGAGCTTGGAGGAGTCCACCTGTAGCAGGAAAAGCCTTGTGCTCTGCTACTGTAGCTCCCTTTCTCGAGCCAGCTCGTTTAAACGTGGATCCCTGTGCCATACACTGTGCTCTAGCGCACGGGCTTGCCTCCTGTTTTGCATTGGGAATGCACTTGGCACCGGGAGCAGGGGAACGTTTTCATTACTAACAGGTAAATATGTTTTCACGTGACTTAGGCTAGCAATATATTTGTATACATGGCAGAGCTGCCCTGTAATGACAGGAAAAGTCATAGAGTCGCAGAATCAGAGAATACCAGGTTGGAGGGGACCTCAAGGATCACCTGGTCCAACCTTTCTTGGCAAAAACACAGTGTACATAAGAAGGCCCAGCCCCCCGGGTGTCCAGGCGAATCTTGCCAGTGTCCAGTGTTGGGGAATCCACCACTTCCCTGGGGAGATTATTCCAATGGCTGATTGTTCTCATAGTGAAAAAATTTCCTCTTGTCTCCAGCTGGAATCTCCCCAGGAGTAACTTGTAGGCATTGTAAGCATTACCCATTTCCATGTGACTCCTTGTACAAAGGGAGTCACCATCTTCTTTGTAGCCACCCTTTAAATGCTGGAACCTGGTGATAGGTCTCCCCTGAGCCTTCTTTTCTCTGAGTTGAACAAACCCAGTTCTCTCAGGCTTTCCTTGTAGAGCAGCTTCCAAGTCCTTTGACCATCTTTGTGGCCCTTTTCTGAGCCCTCCCCAGCCTGTCCACACCTTTTTTGTATAGCAGGGATCAAAACTGAACGCAGTATTCCAGGTGTGGCCTGACAAGCGCTGAGTAGAGTGGGACAAAGACTCTTCATCTCTGCTGGTGATGCCCTTGTTGGTGTAATCCAGCATCCCGTTGGCTTTCTCTGTTACCGCAGCAAACCGTGCGTTCATGTTGAGCTTGTTGTCCACCAGGACCCCCAGGTCCCTTTCCACAGAGCTGCTCTCCAGCCAGGGAGATCCCAGCCTGTGCTGCACTCCTGGGCTGTGTTTTCCCAAGTGCAGGATCTTACAGTTGCCCTTGTTGAATTTCATGTGGTTCTTGTTAGCCAACTCTCCCAGCCTATCCAGGTCCTCAGCAGGGTGGCTCTGCCTTCTGAAGCGTCCACTTCCTCACTCGGTTTGGTATTAGCAGCAAAATTCTTAAGGGTACACTTGATCCCATCAGCCAGATCGTTTAAGAAGATATTAAACATGGGAACTCACCTTTCTTCACTGGTGGGCTGCTTGCGCCTTGTCTGATTTGTCTCGCCAGACTTCAGGACACGTAGGGTATAGTTGTAGGTGCAGGCGCTCTCTCTCTCTTGCAGGTCTTACAACTGTACAGTATCATGAGTATACCGTAGGAATTTTAATTTCTCTACTGATATTCCTGCACAAAGACCGTGAGAGGATGATGAAACTGACGGTTTGGTGTTTCCCTGTCTCTTGAGTGTTTTGATAAACGTATTATTTCGTGGAACATTCCTATGTTTTTCTCCTTCGTGCTGTCCAAATTGGACCTAAGAAGTGCTGAACTGCTCTGCGGTGTTAATTTTGCTTACTAGCTTGCTAGAAAAGCAAAGAGGAGGGACAGAATGCAAAAACTTGACATCTGAAGATACTTCCTAGCTCCTTCAGCTATCATTTTGTATTGCTGTAGTATCTGCCACCCCTGGTGAGAATGGTTGCATCTGCATCGTAGAAGGCAGCGGTTGTCCTAAAGAGCTACCTACGAACCAAGACAAATGGTAGGAAGCATCACCTGAGGGTTGCTTCTTGGAGAATGAGGCACAGAGGCACCCAACCACATTCTTTAGGTTACGGGGGATATCTGTGCCGAGACTGAAGCTAAACGCCGGCTCAAAGCTCCTTCAGCCTCGGTCGCTGAGGAAAAATCCTCCTCTTAATGGTTTTCAAACCACCATCAGATAAAGCGATTCTCTGAGAACCTGTGTGGGCAAAAGCGAAAGCAGCGCCGAGCCTCGTGGCTCCCTTCTTTACCTCTGCGCCCCTTTTGGGAGCACTAATGAGTCCTCCCAGCCTTTTTCATCTAAACTATGCACTGAAGGCTGGAGGAAGACATGATTTATTAGCTAGGACCAGGATGGATAGCGTCATAAATCTCCTCTAGACGGCAACAATTAAAGTTGCCAGGGCTCTCTGCTCTGCCACATGGAGTCCACGCGACTCCGACCAAATTTGACTGGCTTATTCTTGCTAAATGAGAGCATCGAAATGATCGCCTGGGTTTTATTAATAAGTGGATAAATCTGAACTATAAGGGGGAAAAAAAGATGAACTGGCGCTAGTATATCTGTGACATATACTTAATAATAAAACTTAAACTCTTATACAGCCTCGTACAAATTACTTGCTCTAGTGCGCCGGTTCTGCCACAGCTCCACATTTCATTTTTGTGCTACGCTCTGCGGCTGCTCGGCCAGTAAGTGCTGAGAAGGGAGAGCAGTAGATAGATAGAGAGATGCATCTGGTATTTATAGAGGACTGTTTTACTGGTGCTAAAAAACCGATGTGCTCAGCGTTCCTTGCAGCTGCAGTGGCGTTCGTGTCAGTAATCCTATCAGGAGAGTCGCTGGTTTCCAGAGTAATTAGAACCCCGAAGCAAATAAACACCAAATGAATTCTCTTCTTTTGAAGTTATCTTTCTTCCCTTCTTTTAAATAGCCCTTCTCTGGGATAATTACGTACCAGCCATTATAACATTAGAAATCATTTCAAGTGAATGAATGCTATTTTTGTTGTCGTTCCTTGCTAATTATTATAGACTAATTGTAATTTAGGGTAGCCCTCTGAAAATCTCATTTCATCATGGAGTGGCTACTGACTTAAACCGCTTCCCACCTTCATCCCAGGGAGAGGCAGCAGCTCCAAGTCGGGTTCATCTAAGCCGGTCTGGTGGCTCGTAGCACGTGTGGGTGGAGTGCAAGTTGTTGTTCAAAGCCATCTCGATAAACTCCCGCCCTTCTAGCGTTTAAGCCATAGGTGAAATATAAATTCACAGTACTATATGCCTGCCAGCGGGGAAGCGATGGCAGAGATACTATACGATAATGTAGGGAGGTAATAGCCTTCCTATCTGGCTTCTTGCAACCGCGTCTAGGATAATACATGGAGCCCCAAGCAGCTCATTCCTGAAAAGATACTGGCAGGAGTTCAGAGGACAGTAACAACCCGTGCAGTTGTCTGGGGAGGTTTTTGACTCTGAACTGTGGTATCTTCACCGTTTATCTGGGTTCTTAGTTTTGCAACATTTGTGGCTTCAGTCAAACGGTTTGGATTTGTGCTCACGTCTGCGGAGTTACCGTGTATAGGGCACTGGGTTGTCGTTGTTTAAACTCTCTAGCCTGGTTTGCGCTTTTTTGCTCCTCCTGTATTCAAACGGGCTTCGAGATTAAAAACCAGAATACCAAGGATCAGTTACATCTCCATAAGCAAGTATATATTAATTTATGTTTACTGGTGATGAGGTACGAGAATGAAAAAACCTCCCCACCTCTCGGATCACAGCTTGAGCTTTTGAGATTGGATGTTAGAAGAAAAATACCTTTGTACTCACAAACTGAGCACATTCAGCTCAGAATTACCAGCACATAATAAACATGGAAACATCTAGTGTAATGCACTCATTCTTTAGACTAGAACCACGGCTTTTGTAACTCAAGATTCCTAAAATGCCTCTTATAATGTCATTTCTTAAACAGCCGTAGCTTCTGTTGTCCTGTAGCGGCAACACTCTCCCACCACAAGGCCCAGGATGGCACAGTGCTCTGGCTGTAACCTGCCACGGTCTCAGAGATACCTGAGAGGGCTTCTCAGCTATGGGGAGATACTAGAGCCTTGGGTGGTTCCAGTATTTCTAAAATGTGGTTCAAAGCGGGGTTAAGGAGATGCTTTCATAGCACTGGCAGTGTTCAGGACTTCCCTCCTTTCCTCACCCCTCCCGCAGTTATTTTTCGGCGCGAGAGATTTATAGCGATAGAGCAAATTGCCGCGTTCAATCTGAGCTCGACTTTCAACTCGGTCGTCGCCGAGCGGGGCCATATATACACAAATACATAGGGGAAAGATAAGCCAAATCTGCTAATGCTTTAAGTCAGTGCATCTGTGATAGAGCACATAAAATCCTCTAAGGAGAATTACGATGTTGTGAATTATGCCTGCTTTATGCTTGAATGAAAGCATCCACTTGTAGGTTTAAGGGACACAACCTCCTACGCACTGAGTTCATTCTTTCGGGTGATTTACCTTAATTTTCCTCAGTATTTCCACGCTTTGGATTGGAGCTTGTACGTGCTTGAATTATAGCGTATAGACCTTGGGTCATCTTTTTCTGAACCCTGTATTTTATCCTGCCTTTTTTACCTCTTGGCTTTGAAAGGCATCTCACGAGGGAAGAATGCGGTTTTGTGCTTGTGATCCATCTCAGATGCTATTTAGATAATGGTTTCTTGACAAGGAGGTGCTTATGTGGGGGTTTTTGCTGTCTTTTATTCCAATTGTGATAAATTTGTGCTGCAGAACGGTGAAAATAAACCCCCCGTAGTTTCTTTTGAAATGAGCTTCGAAGTCTGCCATCCAAATGCCTCACGCTGTCAGAGAAACCCTTAACGCCGTGGCACACACTTCTGCTGATCCAGGAGGTTTTAAGCAAGGAAAGCAAGATATGCTTCATAGATGTGTATCAGCCCCAAAAGGAAGAGGGAATCCATTTAGGGGGGAAAATTTTGTGCCCAGGAAAAAAAAAAAAGAAATGAAATGAAATTACTGCGGAAAGTCTTAAAATCTTGCAGTGGTCTGGCAGGCAGCAAATCCCGGAAAGATATCTGATCGCAGATAGAACTGGTATGGCTCGTGCAGGCTTCTGGCTGATAATTCAGTCAGCTAGATAGAAGGGAAGATAGAAGAGAAGCAGAGGTAAAGAGCCTAATCATCAAAAAACCACACACTCACATATATGCTATCTCTCATCTGAGAAGAAACGAACACGTGCACTGGTATGCGCTCTTAAAGTCATGGCAAGCATGAAAAAACTAGTTTCCTAACCCAGAGAAAAATGAACCATATAGGAAAAAAAAAAAAGGTGCTCTTAATTAATTTTTGCTCTCAACAACACATTAACATTTGAACAATTTAGACGCAATTAATGGGACAAGACAATAATTTACCGGAAACAAAAAAACACCAAAGCCAGACAGTGATACCGTGCTCCTTGCAATTATTTCTTAACGCTGAATAAACACACTGGTGAGGAGCTTGTAATCTGTAATTATTGCACCGTGCTAGGAGGAGGGGTGTGATAGCCAGAGCCGGCCAGGCCCTCGCTGAACCAACCCGGTGTGTGGAGCACGATGCAATGCTGCATTCTGCCGCTGGATAGAAAAGGAGCGATTGCCAGTGACAGTGTTCATCTGGTAAAAACCCGTCGTGCCAACCTGTTCTAGGCTGGGCTTTGGGAGACGGAGGCAGGAGAAGGGAGGGATAGCAACGTCTATCACGGAGAAAAAAGGCAACCAAACGCCACCCTCTTTTAATTAAAGGCTCCTGCAAAGTAATTTCCCCCTTTTAGCTTGTGATGATACGCTTTTGGCAGGAAGAGCGATGCGAACAAAACGCTCTTCCTTATAAGCAGAATCGAGGACGGCAGGCAAATTGTGTTCGGCAGCAATTTGGTGGAGAATTTGTCATCTGTTTTTTGAAGAGCGCTCGGAATTGGACAGCAGGGGCAGGGTGTTTTGCCTGCGCCTTGTGAATGGCAGCAGCACTGGGGTTTGAAAACCTTTTAGAGGAGGCTGGGGATAGCGTCCCCTGGGAAATTATGGAAAATACCTGTCAGTCTTCATGGAAATTCCTCATTCCAAAAGGAGACGGATGTGCTCGTCGGAAATATATTTGATCAGCTTTAAGTCCTCTTTGTGGTAAGAGAAAATAGGGTAAATACAGTTGAGGAAGGGAAATCTTATAATCGTCTGCACAGCCTGGAGAATTTAAAAAAATGAGCTACACAGGTTCCCTCTGGATATTTGAACTCAAGTGTAAATAAGTACAACAATGGTATTTTCCCCCATGTATTTATAATTTCTGATACATTTATTCCTTATTTGTGACCAGGTCGAGCCAATATGCTTTATTTGCATTTCCCAGCCAAGCAGCACTGTCTTTGTGAAAGGACCTTTTAAGGATGTATGGCCACAAGAGGCAGGGCCCTTTTTTCCTCTCCTGGGTTAGGTATAATTTTCATCCGTATCCTTAGAGGTTTTTAGACAAGTGCACCACTCTTTTACGTGGGAGGAGAGAAAATATACAGCCGATGTAACTCAATTAATATATCATGTCTCTCATTTTGTAGGGTCTTCTGTGTAATATGCCCCAGGAAGGATTTTGTCTAAGGGTGAAACGCAGCATCCATCCTGTTGAGCGCAGGGGCTGAATGGCCCTGGAGTGGGTCTGCAATTAGTGAGCAATAGCCAAGAGCCATCGTGCTGCATCTGACACACAATGCAGCGCTTTCCAGCCAGAAGAGACACACGCACAGTGCTAGGGAACAGCTGACGGCAAGCCTTTCTGGAAGAACAAGCTGTAACACAGCAGAACTTAATCACTGTTGTCCTCCCTCTTTCCTGCTCTGTATATCTTTATTTCTGCCTTGTGCATCTGCTGCTTCTGTTGAAGACATTATTTGAGACGTTAATGTCTAAACCAGGGATCCTACAGAGGAGTCTTGCACCATGATGGATTTAAGTGAAGGCACTAAGCTTTAGGGAATGGCCGGGGGATAGGCATGAAACAGTTGTTGTTACTGGCAAATCTGTTAAAACTAGAGGGAAATAGAGGACATTCGGAGGCACTTCCTCACAGAAAGGGGGATAAAACCCTGGGCTGGGCTGCCCAGGGAGGTGGTGGAGTCACCGTCCCTGGAGGTGTTCAAGGCCAGACTGGATGCCGCACTTAGTGGCAGGGTTTAGCTGAGTGGTGGGGGTAGGTCCTAGGCTGGACTTGATGATCCAAGAGGGCTTTTCCAGCCTTAATTATTCTCTGATTCTATGATTCTATGAAATGGAAATGTATAGATGTGAAGAAAGTCTAAGAGCTGTGCTGGTACCAGGTTTTACTATCATACTGGTAAGGGTAAGGTTAGGTTCAATGGGACAGACTACTTCGGAATAATTGGCAACTGAGTGCATCCCTTTGATCTGCTGATCCATTTTGGTGCCTTCTATTGAATAATATCACCATAACAAAAAAATGTATTTTTTAAAATTAAAATCCCTGCTCTTAATCCATTGATTCCAGGAGCAGGTGAGTCACTCTCACAGAGCTCGTCCTCCAGCCAGGTCAAAAAAAAAAGCCTACACTTGCCACATGAAGAGCTGGGGGGAGGAAGGCTGGTTCTGACAGCAACTGTAATATACCACCTAATCTTTCTGAGCCACGGCTCTAACAATAATTAAGCAGTGGATGTGTCCCACAGTAGCACCAGCTGGGGTTTTCTCTAAGGCTCTAGACAGATTTTCACTGCAGAATTAGCTCAAGATGCTTTTCTCTAACTAGCATAGCTCAAGGGAGAGTGGCCCCAGTGCAAATGAAACCTGAGGTGCTTGTGTCCACGTTATAACTTCTGGGGTCGCACAAAAGCATCCTTAGTGCTACTGGAGATACTCAGCCATCCCCGATGGAAGAGGTGCAGCACTGTCCAGTTGTTTGCATGTGTCACAAGGTGGTGGCAAGGATTGTGTTAATTTTTAGGACTGCTGCAGTTCTGGTAGGCTCCAGTGGCCACCCTTTTAGTTTCCAGAAAATACCCCGACACGCTGCTGGACAGAACTGGGAAACAGGCGTTATGGCAGAGGTTGACCTCCTTTTCAGAGACTTCTCCTCTCCCCTGCCCTCCAAGATACGTGCAGTCTGGCAACGAGGTGGCTGCATGGTTGGTGGAGTGTGAACCAACCCTGAAGAACCTCTTCAAGGAACCGTTGCTGCTGCTTTTACTGCTGCCTTGACCCTGGTGATCTCATTGTGAATCTTTAATACTGATCCACAATACTTCAGGATTTTTCTTCTGTTGGATCAAGACATATTCTGACCCTCCTTCCCTCTCAAGGCAAGAGAGGACAAGCAGAAACTCTCCGATCTGAACCTTTAAAGAGCCTTCTTCCCATTTCTTGCCTCTAGCTCTTTCACCTTCCTACTTCAGCTGGACTTCTGGCCCGGTATCTTTGACTTACTAACCATCTGTCCATCCGAAGCTGCTGTCTGATTCTAAACCGGTATTAGCACGTCTATCAGCTGGCATCTCCTTCAATGTCCCCACTTCTAAGGACATTTGGCTTGCATCTTATTTTGTGAAAAGTGTTTCTGTTCGGCCTTCTATTCATATTTCAGGGGGTTCCAGGACTGCCTTCTCTTCACAAGTCTGCTGGTACCTGGCCACCTGCTAGAAATTCCAGAGGAGCGAGACACAGGGTATCTCCTCCACCTGAAAGTTACCTTGCAAATTCTAGAAGTCCTTTTAGTAGCAGATCTTCCTTTTTTTTTTTAACGAGCTTCATTACCCCTAATTTGCTCAGCTTTTTGTGAGCTGCCATATGGCGTCAATGGAAACTTGGTGGAGTGTATTTATCGTCTCTCAAAATGTATGTAAAGGTGTCAAACACACATAATTAAAAAGCATTCCCTTTAAGATATATTCTTACCAATTAGTCACTTGGAGCTCCTACACCACGTCTTATCAGTTGACTGGCAGAGGCTATCTTGAAGTTATGGCCATGAGTCAGGACGAGATGCAAAACAAGCGTATCAGTGGTGCCGTTCCAAGTATCACAAATGGATCCTGAGTTCTTGAAGATATTGAGTGAAATGTTTCATTCTTATCTCTTCGGAAAACCTCTCTTGCCGCAAAGGAGAGAGTGAGGCTCGATGGAGAAGTGTTTCTTTCCTCAGTGCTAGTGGTGTGCAGCCACACTACCAATACAGTCTAGGGGATTTTTAACCATAGTACAGTCTGGGGTTTTCCCACCAAAGTTGCATTCCACACTGTGAGTTGGGAGACAAGAAATCCCTTTCAAGCCACCGATTCAGATAGGCTTCCAGAGGCAGTATTCTTCCTCCCCTGCGTATACAGTAATCAGGTTCAAAGCTTAAGAAGGCATTTATTTAAATGCTCTCAATTCGGTGGGATGGAGGCAGCCTATAAGGTCTAGCTCTGCCGCCTGGCAGAATTTGTATGTACAAGAATTTGGCTTCCAGGGAGTGAAGAGTTATGTGGAGAAGCCAGGCAGACCTCTCCGTAGAAGAAGTCCTTGCTCCACCGCTCTTACTTTATGAAAATGATTGATACCACTGTTCCTTTGCCCAGGACTTAGATCGGTCATTTCTCTTGTTAAACACTCTTCCTGAAAACCAATTGAATCGTTCATTATTCATTCATTAAATAAGGAAATTCATAGAATTTATTTTTTGTTCTCTTCGCGTGAGTGTTACATAAATTGATCTGTGAGGCCAGGTTTGGAGCGGGTCTAGTCAGCAGCTGCCTTCAAGTGCTCTGCACCTAGTGTCATAGACGTGTCTACGGCCACAGTGAGATCCCCATCACAACTTTCCAAGTAACACAGCAGTGGGAATATTTAGTAGATAAGCTCCACGTTTGAGATTTTTCTGTAGCAGTTTAAGGCCATCTAAGCTGCAGCTCCTCAACCTCTTGCAAGTTCCTAACCCCTCTCTTGCAACTCGTACAGCAGCGTGGAGAACTGATGCGCTGAGTTAATCTTGCCAGAAACCAGTCATGTTAATGATTCACCACTGCCAAAGCGTTAGAGTTTTTTGTGCACTGAGACATTTGTCATTCACATTAGCACTCTTTGTATCACGCAGATATGTTCTCACCTTCTCCATGCACGCCAGCACACACACACGCCTTCATGTTCCGTGTGGAGCGTGGAACTGTGGCGTGTTACTGAGTTCCCGGTCCACGTTGTCACCTTCTCCTGAGCAAGAGAAAGCAGAAAGGCCTGTACTTTTTGAAAGATGGCACCTTTTGTATCTGAGCTTCCAGGAATTGGTACAAAAATTCCAGCTGTTTCCAGATCTAAGTGCTGTGCACGCAGGGTATTGGTGCAGGCACAGCATGTGCTGGAGTGGGCCTCCTAGAAAATCAGCCCCAAAATATTTGCTGTGGGGCTGACTTCACATTGGGTCTGACAGACCCAAACTCCAGTGGTGGGGTTGTTTGCCCGTATACGTGGGGAGCACTGTCAATTCAGTTTGCTCCCTCAGGGTGCTGTCTATGCCCAGTTGTTCCTAAGGTAGACCGGCTCCTCGTCCTGTCTGTGGAGGAACAGGTCTAGGTCTCTTCCCAGACAAAGGCCTGGCAGGTCAGTGGTTCGTTCCATCCACGAAGGGTGGTGTGGATGAGAGAGGAACAGATGGAAGAGTGAGTGGTCCCTGGAGCGAGTCGCCAGGCAGCACAGACCTAGCCTTCATGGGAGTCTCATTCTGGGGTTAGAAGACAAATAGGCAAAAGATCTTTGTATATTTAGCAATTGTTTGTTGGTGACAAGGGGACATTTTAGGGAGGGGATTGCAGTCCTGTACTCCTCCCTGCCCTACCAAAACTCTACCCATGCGTTTGGTAATAACCATTCACCATTAGAGAATGCCTTGCCTCTTTGGCGATGTTATTTAGCATAGGCTTCAATTAAACAAGCAAGCTGGAAAAAATAGGGGGTGGTTGCCTAGTAACCAATTGCTCCGAGACCTGGAAGGATAACAGCAGAATTAAGAGTTGATTTTTGCAGGTGAAAGTAGAAATGTCCGAGGATGTGGGTGGTGGAGTTGTTAAGCTAGAAAGATCCAGGACGTGGTTCAGAGAAGAAGTAAGAGTTCCCGCTGGGTTCTCTCTCCAAACAACAACACAAGGAGAACAACGTTTGTTTAGTTAAAATCCACACCGATGGAAGTTTAGAGAACACAAACGAGATCTCTGTTTGAGGGTGCTTCCTCGGGCGTGGGATTCACGTAATTTTCCACAGCATTGCAACATTTTCTATCTGTGCATCTCATTCAGAATTCGAAGCTTGCCTTAAAAAAGCAGCTGCACATGGCTCCGCAGCCTGCAAAAAATAGCGATTGCTTTTGTACATGTGTTCCCTGGGATAGATGGATTTTTACAAGGTACCCACAGGTGTCAAAAAATCTGTATTAAATACCTCAAGATTTATTTTGAGAGAACCAAGGTCTGCACAGAGCTTCTGGGAGCTTCACACCTCTGAAAATCAAGCAGCAATCATGCTTCTTCGGAACTTCCTATTCTACCTTACCAAGGGCGTATTTTCCCTTCTTTAATGCATTTTAAGTAGCTTTAGAACTGGATAATAAACAGGGAAGTGAAATAGTTTGCATGAAGAGAGATGAGCATGCTACTTCATGAAAAAATCCTTGGCATATGCCGCTAACCAATCTTGAAGCAAAAGGCGTGAATCTAGATGGGGAGACCCGTGTGCTCAACCCCAGCGGAGGGAACAGCGGTGAAGGAGGGAGGCAAGGCAGATGGGAAGGTACCTAAGGGTGCTTCAGCCTGGACTCTCTTCTCCGGTGTCGTCGTGAAGAATGAAACTCATCTGCAAATATGCAGATTGGCTCCCCGTGAAGGTAATGACAAGGCAGCCAGTGAAATCTCTGCTTTGCACAGTAACTGGTACACGTAGTCGTGTCTGCTATATGCGCTAGTTAATTTCTGTCTGGGTATGACAGTCCTCTATTTTTAAAGATGAAAAGCAGAGGGTAGAATTAATCCTTTCCGCACGCTGTTACTTCTTTGTGCTTATTTGTATTACGCCAGCATTTCAGAAGCCCTCCTTGTGGGCCAGCACCTCACTGCACTCAGCGCTTAATGAATACGGGCGGCAAAGACTGCAAAAGATTGCATGCTAAATATGTCAGAAAGCAGCAGGTAAATGCAGCAAATAAATAGGGGAGCGAAATAAGACAGTATCTCTCTTAAAATAAGCCACAATCCCAAGAAATCTGTCAAATGTATGCAGACGTCTTGCTAAAGGTAAATCTTTCTAGATTTCTTCTAAGATTTTTCAAGAAGACAGTAAGGTGTGACCTCGCAGGTGTTTTGAACAAACTCTGCTCAGGAGTGAGAGCGTTTGGGGAGAAAATCAAATTGTCTTCAGAGATATTTTTTGACTGAGTATCAGAGACTGGTGTCCCTGGCAGAGTTAGGATCAATAGCTCAGTAACAAATAAGAAATTATGGTTAAAGATAGGCTTTGCTCGGAGGGACCTTGAAAGTCTTCAGGCATTTCTCAGTCTGCTGCTGTAAATATAAATCCATTATCATCAAAGCAAGGAAACAGAAAAGAGTTTTCATGGCAGCATTTTGAAGGGAGGGGAAGCAGGGCCAGGAGAGCCTCTGAAGTGTTACGAGACACAGCTGATGGACCCTGGCTCTCGAGGTAGTCACAAGCTTGGACAAATTTTCATTTGGAAATGAAAAGTCTCGTAAGGGTAAGAGGGAAACAAGTGCCAAGACTTAAGTATGTTTTGAATCTGTGCAAGATTGCCCAGGTCCTTGGCAGAGCACTGTTTTTACCGTCACATTTTATACTGATGGCTGGATTGTTGTGCATCAAATTTGACACGCTTTGGGCCACGTACGAGTACCTAAAGATATCCTAAAGTGACACCTTCGTGTTAGGCGCATCCTGGCAGAAGAGTAATGTGTGTGTTTGGGGTTTTTTCAGAGTTTTATAGTAAAATCCTTTGGAGGGTAACTTAAAATAATGTATCCCCCATTCCTCCTTCTGTTCCCGGTCAGAGAAGGGTGTGTGCCGGGCTTGCTGCGTATGATCCCACTTACATCACAACAGAAGCGTTTTCCTGTGGGATGACTGTCTTCTGTGTAGGGATTTACCAATCGCCAAGTATTTCCCTGTTTCCCATTTCCGATAAGAGAGATTTTTAAGTGAACACCTTGTCCCTGAGCTAGGAAGCAGCTTTGTTGGTGATCATACAAGCTCCAAGCACAAGGTGTGCTCAGCACTGTTTCGGTCGGACCTACAGGCCGTAAGGGTTTTTTTTTAATTAAATTACTTTGACCTAGAATGAGGTTTAATTAAATACTGTATTAAACAGACTTAAACAAAAAGGCATTTAGTAAACCACTACGCAAATTTCAAGGTAATTAAAATTTGAGATCTGTCAGCTTTACACTATCTCTATAATTGCTGCTAAAAGTGAACAGATCAAATAAGAACTATTTTTTATTGTGTTTCTTGTTTTTGGTTTTTTTTTCTTGTGCAAGCTCAGGTTGCTAATGATTCCTTTGAATTATTTCTCTATCTGATCTGCTGGATTTGTCATTAGAGTGGATGTCTTTGGGGATGGTAGTTACTAGTTGGTTTGGATGCACCGAAATCTTTCATAACACAGAGGTGGCAGGGCACTCATTAGAGAAAATAAGGTAACGTGTTAACTGATAACATCAAAGAAGAAAGGACTCCTAACCAGAAACATCGACTACCGGCTCTCCTAGTTAGGCTGACAAGAAAGGCTCAAAGGGAAAAGTATGTGGAACCAATGAAGCAGAAAAACGTCCTCCAAGAGTTTCTAGAATTGGAACTGGACCAGCTCCAGTAGAACAGAACCGTATTGAGTCCACCAAGACAGCTGACTCACTTCATCGTTGAGACTAAGGTCAAGAAAGCACTGAGCAATATTCATAATTTTCTAGCCAAGAACAACCGCCCCTTGCTCAGAGCGAGAAATAATCAGTCCGTGCACATTGAGAGCCCTTCATAAACGCCCACGGTTGGGCAACACGGCCCCAAGCGCTGAGGAAACTGGTGCTGCCATTTGAACTGGTAGGTAAAACGGGTGGTGAAGGGAGTCCCTCTCCACACAAACCTTACAGAGAGTCCAAAATGAGTGTGATGTGTGGGACCAGCCTGTGTTCTCCTCTGCAAAATCCGAGGCTTAACGAAGCCAACATATTTCTGTCTTGGTAGCATCTGTTCCTACTGCTCCTGCTCTGCAGCAGCTGATGTGACCCAGCTGTGGATCAGCCTTTACGCAGGAGCTGAGGATTATGTGCTCAATATCTTTTCAATACATCCTTCTGCGAACTCCGCTGGTTTCCAGGGAAGCCTCCGGAGGGCAATCTGAATGCTCCAAAAGCTGCCAGCTCTCCCTTCCGTTGCCCTCTGCATTGTCCTGCCTTTGCTGCCCCCGTCCTCCCTCCCCGCCCCGCATCTTGGGACTCCATCCATCCCCAGACACCTCAAGAAATGATTGTGGGTTTTGCCTTCAGAGTTGCAGTCTGCGTCACAGCAAATTCTAAAATACCCACAGCCAGTTGAGCAGGCAGGACTTAAGATGACCTGCATAAATCTGGAGACAACGGAATATAACCAGATACAAAAATTACAATTAAATTCTATTTTCCGAAACAGAGAAAAAGTGTGTGAAAACAACGGGCCCTCCCATTTACCGCCCAGATTACAAAGGAGTAGAAATCAGTTCTTGTTGTATCGAATCCTTAAAAAACATCTGCCTTTCTCAGCATTTTTATAAATTAGTCTGACTTTGAAATCGCGGTACGAGGATGGTTTCAGAGGTGAAAAGATGAGCGTTATTTGCATAATAAAATCACAAAGGGAGTGAGTATGCAGAATTTAATTTATTTAAAATTCACCCATCCAACATGCTGGGCACAGGTGCGGAAGATTAATAATAAAAATAGTCACCTCCAGCATGCAAATTAATGGCAATGTCCAGACCTAAGGGCTTCCTTCCCCGTGCTCAGAAGAACCTTTGGAGAAGGGATACGCGGCGTGACTTGACTGCGACTGATTCTNCCTAGTTTACGTGTCTACCTCCAGATGAGCTGAGATGAGCTGCACACCACAAGGGTCTATTGCTCTCCATTGGGGAAGAAAGGAGGGTAGCCACTGACCGCTTGGCTGTTCTGCTCTGTAGACATCTGTTGTTGGCTGGATGAAACCTGTCCTAAGGGGACTGAACGATGGCCTGAAAACGTTAGTGAATAACTATGCTCATGGTATTGAAGTTAAATCTGTAGGGGGATGTCCTAGGAGGCTTCATAACAGAGATTAAAGCATCTGAATATCAAAGTGCACGGGAAGAACAAAGACTGCCGTTATATTTTAAGTGAGTTTATGCTTTGAATATACAATTTGCAAACATTAGTGGGTTTATTTGGGCTGATCTTTTTTTTTAATCAAGTGCATCCCAAGAAGCACATCTAAAAACTCCACAAGCAGCTTGGGATAGACAAGGGTTGCCTATTAATTACCATTTTGCTTACTTTGCTGCTATGTGATCCATTGATACGAATCTCACTTCCCGCTAATGATGTTGATTGTGTCCATACAAGCCGTGGGATCCAGCATGGCTTGGCAGCACCTGAGTCTGGCTGCTTCTCAGCTCCACAGAATCACAGAATTAACAAGGATGGAAAAGACCGTAGGGATCATCAAGTCCAACCTGTAGCCTACTACCAACCTATTACCTTATATTATCTCATAAACATGTTCCCTCCTCTCAGTAGACCCTAACACCTCGGTTTACATCCAGAGGAAGCCCAAGTAGTAAAGTATGACAGGATGCTCCAGTGGGCCCCTCAGGTGAGCCAGAGAGGGAGAGTCTGCAGCCTGGAAGGAATCACAAAATCACAGAATCACAGAATTTCCTAGACTGGTAAAGACCTTTACGATCATCTAGTCCAGTCATTAACCTAACATTGAGGAGACCTCGACTAAATCAGGTGAACGAGGGCTGGGGAAAGGAGAGTGGTGCTCTGGGCGTGGAGTTGCTACACACAGGGACCTACTCAGAAGCAGCAGCCGGAGAAACTGCACTTACTGTCTGCCTGGCTGTTAGCAAACCGTGACGATCAATAGGTGTTATGGCTGATGCTAAGAAAACCCTGAAGCTGGGTAATTGTTGGAGCTCTCTCAATTCAGATCACGAGTCTCTTGCTGAGGAACAAGGAAGCCACGATAAAGGGACTTGTGTCTAAGCTGAAAGATCTCTTCTAGATAAATTTCAGAGGTCAGAAGGGCATCTCCACGTGGAAAAGTCAGAGATGGGGTGAGATGCCCAGGGTACAAGGGCAGAGCTGTTGGGGTATATTGAAGATGATGGACCCCACAGCAGGGAGGGGTTTTTTTACATTTTGAGTGTGTCGGGGGAATCGCTGGGCGGCAAGAGTGGAAGAGGAGCAGGTGGCAGGCAGAAAATGTGCGACGTGGTCAGAGATTGAAGGATAAATTTCAAAGTGTTGACAGCAAGTGGATTAATACATCAATAGGATCTAGTAATCTAGATGCAAATCTATAGATCTGCACGGATAGAGCTGAGACCAAATCCTATCACTAAGACAGCACAGCTGAACAGGAATTCAAGAAGTGAGGCAGTGGAGGAAAGGTCTGACGAAGCAGCGCACATAGGTGAAATGAGGCTGGGAGAGATCATTCAGCTTAGTTCCTCTGCCTTTGCTACAGTCCCTCCACGCCAAGGAAGAAACCCTGAGGGATGAGGGCAGAACAAGAACAATGACCCTAATTTGCCATAAATCCTCTCCTCTTGGCCCAACCTTCTCTTCCCCATGCCAGCGGCATAATGGGAGGTCGTTTCCTGAGAGCTTTCCCTCTACCAGCTTTTCGGAAGGTGAAGAACAACTTGTGTTCACTGCGGAGGAGTATGAAACGTGGCCGATACCATTTGTGGAAGAAAATGGTTGAGGGTAGATTTGTGCTTTAGTGGTGCTGGGAATACACAGCGTGCGATGCCGTCTAGATGCAGAGAATGCCTCCTTATTTATTCTTCGTCTGCAAAAAAGCGTGAATGGTAGTAAATATTGTCTGCTTCTGAAGAGATATATGGCGTGAGCGTAATGTGGGCTTCTCGAGAAGATGTAAGAAGAGAATATAAACTAAAACATGGGTGTTTAGGACTGAAGAACATTCTCCCCGAGGGATTGTATCACAATTATCTTTTTTTTTTTGTAATGAAAATTCAGTCAACTAGATATTTAGTTATCCCAAGGAAATATTTGCAGTTATCAATTATGGGGAGTATGTGTCTTCTGTTGCTTGAAGATGACATATCTTAAAATGAATCAGGGTGCTGGATAATTATCACTTCACTCTTTATGAAATTGCTGCTTTTCGTCCAGCAGTGGCTGTAGCAGCTGTTTAGCCACAGCCATGAACTTGTAGAGTCAAGATTTTTATTTTAACCACAGATACTAGGACTAAGATTACTTTTTTAAACTTGTTTTTTCAGCTGTGGGTCTCATAGGGTCTGTAAGTTCTGTTCCTTCAGTTTTTCTGAGGACGCTGCTAAACAGCTTCAAATCTGTAGGCTGGGGACAAGATGTTGAGTTGGATGCCTGCGCATTCTAGATGATGAAGTTGAAGGATGATGTTTAGAGAATAAGAATTTGAGGAACCTCTCAAACCATAAGCAGACAGTAGGTTACGTTATGAGTTGTGTTAGCATTGAATGCATTTCTGCTTTATTCCTCAAGTATTACACCGGTTTACGTAGAAAATCAGAGGCTTTCAAGTAAAGTACAGGTACAAATCTGAAATTAATTGCCTTTACTGGAAGAAGCGATCACAGCAGAGAATATCTGAGGTGGGAAGGGACCTCAAGACTGTCTAATCCAAGCTCTCTGCTCGAAGCAGAGTCCTCTAGAGCAGGGTGCTCAGGGCCATGCCCAGTCAGGGTTTGAATATCGCCAAGGATACAGACTCCGTAACTACTTCAGGCAGCCTGTTCCAGTGTTTGACCACCATCACAGTAAAAAGATCTCTTCTTATGTTTAAATGGAAATTCCCATATGCCAAACTCATGCCCGTTGCCTGTTGACCTGTCACTGGGCAACACTTCAAAGAACCTGGCTCCATCTTCTCTACGTCCCCCATCATGTGTTTACACTCATGCACGAGATCCCCCCAAAGCCTTCTCTTCTGCAGAGCTGAACAGCCCCAGCTCTCAGCCTCTCCTCCTTGTATGACAAAAGCTCCAGTCACTGAATCATCCCTGTGGCCCTTTGCTGGGCTTACTCCAGTAAATCCGTGTCTCTCTTGTAGCGGGGGAGCCCAGCACTGGACACTGCACCCTTGATGTGTCTCACAGGTGCTGAGCAGAGGGAATGATCACCTCCCTTGACCTACAGGCAGTGCTCTGTGTAAAGCAGCCCAGGAGGCTGTTGGCCTTCTTTGCTGCAAGGGCACACTGGGGGCTCATGGTCAGCTTGGTGTCCACCCGCTGGGGTGCTTTTTCTGCAGAGCTGCTCTGCAGATTTTTGGCCGAGGTGTGTACTAGTGCCTGGGGTTATTCGTCCCTGGAGGCAGGACTTTGCACTTCGCTCGGCTGAAGCGCGTGCGAGAGACAACGTTAAAACAACAGGTTGTGAGACTCACTGGTGGTCAGGTCTGTTTCCTAAGGAGAAGTGGACTGGGAAGATTGAAAGTTAAGTAAAATGAAAGGATCCCGCTTGCTTCCCATGGTATGATTAAACCTTGTCATTCTCTAGACCGGGAGATGAGGAACTAGTTTGCTGAACTGCTAACATTTAGCTCCCACGATCAGATGCAAGTTTCTGATTAGGAAGCTTAAGCCTGGAAGTGCTGGAAGTCTGGGGGTGCCATTTTGTGAGGCGGAATGTGGGAGTGATCCATCCTTGTTAACGTTGGGTCATTTCTAGATGCAAAAATAACGCTGGGTACCTAGTTTTCACCACCTTTTTCTGCCAGATTTTTGTTTTTTCTTTCAAAAAGCTTAAAGAACGCTTTCGTGGCCGATACGCGTCCATACCCAGATAAACCCAAATGTAGTTCAGCTTTTCCAAAAGGTGCAATCTCAACGATCCAGCTTTCCTGGCATCCACAGCCAGCGCTCGAAGGCAGCCTGACATGTTCAGTCCAAGCAAAGGTGTTGTGCATACAATGAAAGACCTCTCATTGTTCTTCACCTGAGCTGCGAAATAGTACTGAGCAAGTACAGGCAAGTTTTCTTTCGTGTGTTTGCGGCTTAACCGAAGCTTGAAAATGGAGGAACTGAACTGTAGAAGAGAAGTCTTTAAAAAAAATAAATTGAAAAAGCGAGAAAAGGAGTCAGATGAGTTATGAATAAGCGTCTGCTCAAGATTTAAGATCATTGTTGTTGAAGATGGTACAATACATAGACATTATATGCTATTAAAGTTTTAAATATTGATGTTAGGTAATAACAGGACCAAATGTTTTTCTGAGGATATCTACTCTCCAAGAAAACTGTTTGGCGGGGCTAAAGGAAGTCCCTTTTGCAGACTGTGCAAGTGCACTCGATAGTTCATCATCCCGAAGTGTAACGAAGGAATGCTTGTTGCTTGAGGAAGCTCTCGTGATAAAATGGCTCAAAGTCACTCGCAGCCCCAGAATGTCTTTGTCTTAACTCAAGGTTACCCCGGGATGCTGGAGGAACATGATGAATCAAAGCGTTTACTTTTACCTGGCTCTACTAATTTCAGTTAAAATCAGATTTCTTTGGTGTGTCACCTTCTGTTTACAGATACCCCTAAGTCCATCACAGCGTTCACAAGTGAGCTGCGTTTTCTGTTGGGTCTCCTTTAAACAAAATCCGTGGTAAATCTCCATGTGTCAAGGCTACTGCAAATGAAAGAATGTACGCGCTGCTGACTGTCCTAGGGCCGGTGCTCCTGTATAGTGTTTCGAAGCGTAATACAAAGCCTGAAGAATCGAGATTTCTTGGCATGATAACGCATATTCCAAAAAACGTTGGCTGGAGTCAGGGCTTGTTTTTAACTATTTGGAAGGGGCTCGGGGAAGGAGACGGGGAGCATACGGGGGGTGGCTATCTTTCCCAGACAGTTGACTGACGCTGTGAAAAACCAAGTTCACGCACAGGAGGCACGACTTCACAGCTCTGCTTTTCGCGTGTTGCTGTCAGCAAATCTTTCAGGAAGAATCGGCGCAGGAATGGGCAGGTTTGGTGCTCACCAGTGATGCCACCCGAACACCATCTGGTGAAAACAAGAAACCCTGGGAGCAGTTTGTGCGAGTAGGTTCTGCAAGCAGGCTGTAATCTCACCTGCAGCGCCTCTCAAAATGCTGCTCGGCGTCATTTCGTCAAAAGATAACGAGGAGAGGGAAAATAGCTCGATCCTATAAAAAGTATCGTATTTCCTGTGCCAATGTGCAACCTCGTGTTTAGATCGAGTTCTTCTTATCCTGCGAGTTTCTGATTGAATGGGTGATACGATCCTTAGGCAAAAGCAACGGTGTATCTGCTTTTAAGTTTTGAAACGCTGTCATTTTTAGCCTGCGTTCTGTTTAACTTCATCTCCCTTCTCTGAAAAAGCAGGGGATCGTTTAGATTTCTCTTCAGCCGAGATCAGTATGATTCAGACATCACTGGACCTTTCTGGCCAGACCTGGCGCAGGCTGCGGAGAACTGAATGGGTCTGAATTTCTGTATTGAGTGCTTTACGGTCTTTTACTTTCCCCGAAATTGCAGTTTTGTAGAGCAGGCAATTGAATGCATTTTTTTTTTTGCACATAAAGTAATGAAAAGCAGCTGGTGCATTGCAGGGAACAGAGGGCCTTTGCGTCATCATAAAATAGATTTTAGCGAAGAATTTTTAATAATTAGATTATTTATTTTTTTTCATGTTTTCTAAAATTTCATCATTTTCTTAATTCGGTTTGCTTACCAGAGCAAACATTAGGAGACATATAGTGAAATCCTTTTTGGTTCTTCTCTAACACGTGAAGTTCATCTTTGGATGGTAGCTCTGTGTTTGATTTTTCTGCTTTCAGATTCTCTGCTGGCAATTTAATCCAAGCCTAGCTCTGACTGAACATATGACTCATTCTCTAGATGACAATTTGAAAGGGGAGTCTTTACATGTCTCGCTTCTTATTGTTTTACTTCCTTTTTAATATTTCAAGATGTGCCTTTCCGTATTAAAGTGGCCTGTAAGAGCAACAGGGTCCTTTTCCAGAACTGGCCAGTCATCTGTATTGACCAGAAGAGTCACTGCCGTTAACAGAATGTTGATATTTGAAAAGAATTGGTATTTGTTAGTGAATTTTGTGTTGCATAACCGTGGGAGTGGCTTTTCCTATTGTCGTGTTGCCAATCTTTGGTACAAATTGTCAGTTTGTGAGAGAAAATGTGAAAAAGTTCAAGGAAGGCAGTAGGCTGGAAAACAGCAGAAAAAGCACTAGAGGGCAAACAGAATTGCAGGAGGGTTTGCATTTTTTTTAGACCTAAATACCCAGTATTGCCGTGATACTTCTCTGAACCCATCGTTTTCATTTAATACAGTAGAAGAAAAATCAAGCCAAGTGCTTTTGAAAGTAATGCCACGGCACTCCACATATTTTAAGCTCTCCCTAATCACAACAGCGGTTTAAATATTGTTAAGTTTGCTCACTTAATCATAAAATGTTGCAATACAATAGTAAATGCAATCAAGAACCAGGAACTGCGTCTGATTCCGTGGGATAGGAGACGTGTTACTTCCTCCGGGAGAAATCTTCTACCCGAAAGTATTCCTACATCTACTAGGTTAAAGCAGGTGAATTTAAAAAGAAATCGCGATTGCTGCAGTCTCCGCAGAAAAGTTTTCAAAATATCCACGCTGTATTGGACTTCTTTATAGAATAGCAATATTCTGTCTTTTCTCTGATAAAAAAATATTATTTTCCAGGGTTTTTGGTTTTTTTACAACTCATACCTCACTTAAAAGTCTATCTGCATGACTTACTGCCAAAGGTAGCATTTCAACCCCCGAAATCTTAAAGCCGTGGCCAATCGTATGGTTTATCATGACTGTGACAATACTTGGTGTTTTTCTACAAGCTGCTGCTACTGAAGTCGTATGAAATTATGAGTTTTCAGCTTTCATTAAGCAATAAAAAAGAAGTTTCTGGCCCTTCATGGTCCAGAGAGAACAGCTTGGAAATGCGACTCTAACAACTGAAAAACCAGAAAGCAGATCAATCTCTCGTATCGATTTTTTACCCAGCCTTATGGTTTTGTGGAGGGGAGTCTGACTCTTGTCTTCTGCCGAGACTGACAACATTGTCAATATTCTGTGAGCTCTGGTAGTATTTGATCGGGGTCTCAAACGCTATACAAAAATAAAACTACTGCTGGGCAAAATGAGGGTAGAAATGTGGGAAAAGGAGAAGAGTACTTTGAAAAGTAATTGTGGATGCGTGTTCAAGAGCATCTGTTTTTAAATGTGCCCTGAAAGTTCTTTTTCTATGGGATTCATATATGTGACAGTGTGTGTGCTTACAAGTGCATATATATATATATATGTATGTGTTTGTGTCTTGCAGAAGAAGAGACAAACCTGCACAATCCCGTGTACAGCTCTATCTATCTCAAGAGCTTGGATAGCTCAGACACTGTGTGAGGGTTCCTGCCCTTTTGATATTCAGTGCTGGGTTTCACGTGCTCCGTCCAAACTCATCTCCTCCAGCCAGGAGAGGAAAGTACAGGGCAAAGTTTTGCTGTAATTATAGACATAATAAACCACTTTTATATTTCTTCAGAAGCAGTTAACCGAGAACACCCATAAGCTTACATCTAGCAATCTACTATTTTAAGATTGCCCAGAGCAAGTTAATTTTAGGTTTACTGCTTTGTAATTTAACTAGAGAACTGCACCTAAAATTTTAAGATAGAGTTTTTGCAGACCTTAAGAAGATCTTCTTCTCTGAGTTTATTTATTTATAGCTGAAGTGTGTTTAATAATTCCCTGTGTTATGTGCACAAAATTACCACAACAATCTCGGTTTAACTAATGGTAGTTGACAGCAGTTCCATTTTTTCTCTGGGCTGTTTTAGAGACGCCGTACTGTGATCTTACCCTGATCTTAATGAGATCTAGCCGGGAGTTAAAAAGAGCAATACCCCCTACACACACAGACAGAAATGTCCACGTGGTCATTTCACGGTTCAAAGCGGGGATTTGGAAAGTGGCCGCAGCCTCTGGGAGCTGAAGGGTTGTTGCAAGCTGCTGTAGAGAGGTGACTAGACAAGACCAGCTGTGGTCAGCAGGCTTCCAGGCTTCAGAGGGGACCCCCACCTCTTGAGCATGGATGTTTCTGAGAGGGCTACAACCAGCACGGGCTGAAAAACTCCTCGTGTTTTGGAGTTTAGAGCTAAATCTGAAGGAAAACATCAGCCCATGACCCAAGACTAATCTGGCAGTGTGGTCCAAACACTCTCACTAGTAGCAGCCCTGCCTTCAGCTCTGTTTAGAGAACTTTTGGTCTCGGTGCAGCTCCTCCTGCTCCTACAGGAGGAATGCCACCTGGGGAATCAAACAGCTCCAAGACATCCACATCTGCCTCACCCCATCCAAAAGAGATGTGAGCTGTCTAAGAAGTAGCCACTGAGTTGCATTCGTTTGCCCGTATGAAGAGGAGACAGGGGAAGGATTGACCGTTGTGTTTTTTGCTGTAAATGGCACAGAAATGTCAGTCTGAGTAGCACGTTCATGAGGCTGCTGTTGCTGTGACGTGGAAATCCAAATGGTTTGTACCACGCAGCCCTCGCCCAGCTGTGGGGATGCCATGCCGGTAAATGTAACTCTCCTGCTTGGAAACCTGTTTATCTGAGAGTGTCTTTCCAGACAAAAAGATTGTGCCGGACAAGCTGGAACACTTGCAGGGCACGGTACAGACTTGCTCCCTCTGCTCGTGGGTGCCCTTCAGACGAGCTGCGTCTGACAGCAAACTCTCTGGTTAAGTTTCCATAGATCCAAGGAGGCAGAAGAAAACGGGAGGAAAAAATGAGCAGGACGAAGGCCTGAGTGCCTTTGCCTGCATCGCACCATATTAAGTAGAGAAAAGTTGATGCCATTAAAAAAAAAAAAAAAAGGAACAAGGAAAAAGTCGAAGGAAACACGTTTAAACAGCGAAGGGTGAGTCAGCGTGCAGGAAGCTAATGCACATGACTGGTGAGATTATCAGTAGATCTTTTTTCCCATTTTTCCTCTCGCCCTCTTCCCCTAAATTACAGCTTAATGACTCTGCTTTAAAAAAAAAAAAAGCCCTATGAATTAAGCATAAAGCTTGTTGCTTTCCTGGAGCCCAAAATTTCCCTCGGTCCTGCGGAAAGGTTGGATGTGCCCCCCTGCAGCCGCCGAGGCGCAGAGCCATGCACCCGTGGGCTGGGAGAGGATTTCAAAGCCCCTTGCTAATTATTAGGCTTAGGAGAGAAGAACTTTGATTTCACTATCAGCATTTTCAAGGCCCTTTTTTCAGTGGTGCACAGAACAGATATTCAGTAGAATCACAGAATAATTATGGCTGGAATAGACCTCTCAGATCATCGAGTCCAGCCTATGACCTACCACCACCACTCAGCTAAACCCTGCCAGTAAGTGTGGCATCCAGGCTGGCCTTAAACCCCTCCAGGGACGGTGACTCCACCACCTCCCTGGGCAGCCCAGCCAGTGGTTTATCCCCCTTTCTGTGAGGAAGTGCCTCCGAATATCCAATATCCTCCAAATATTTGGTCAAGGGAGAAGGTGATACTGTAGGGCCTGGATTAACAGCATCTGCTGAGGCACTGAATACTGAGGATAGCCACCGTTCTAATTGAGAAGCACCATCATTAATTCAGAGATCTAAAGTAATTAAGGGTAATTAATAATCATCATTAATTAAGGTATAAATCAAGTGGGGCGAATGCAGTGGTAAGGTCAGATTCTGGTTGATCCAGCTGCTGTATGTAAAGGGCGAAAGATGTGTCAAGGAGTCATCCAGCTCCCTTCCAAAGATCTCCTGCAGTGGGTACATCTTTTACTAGGGAGGAGGGGAGCTGAGTTCTGGTTATTTTTGTCCTCCTCCTTCACGGTTGCAATAGTCGATAGAACGGATGGAAGCGCATGCACTGGCAGGCCTGCTGCGCTAATCCTCATGGGATGCCCAACTGCTTCGTTTCCTGAGTACACGGTGTTCATCAGCGTAGGTTGACTGTGATGCAACTCCAGCCAACACCCTGAGTGTTTCATAGTCTTGACATAACTTGACTTCAGGAATAACTGGAGCCAAATCTGCTTTAACTTTTCTCCTTCCCCGTTTGCACTTATTCACCTCGATTTCGTGCCTGCTATCCAAGTTTGTAAAGTCAAACCACAGCTCAGGAGAGGAAGGTGTGGCTTCCTCCTTTGTTCCTGCAGGCAGACCTGAAATAGGAACAGGGAGACGGCAAAATTTCTCTTCCTTTAAAGAACATCCCCAATTCAAAGCAGTAGGTGCTAAAAAATGTTCATCAGCCTGTTCAAGCAAAGCTCCTGCTGACTTTGAGTTCAGGTTCAGAACCTTGTTCATGGGCCTTGATGGAGATTTCCCGGGGGCTGAATCCTTACACCATGTTTCAATACCTTTAAATAAGGCACTTATTTAAGTGGCCCCCCTTTAAAGGTAACAACACTCCGCTCCTTTCACTCAAGTTTCAGTAGAGATGTTTGAAACAGTTGGGAGCTGCTGTGGGTTCATCACTGTTTAAACAAAAAGCAAACCCCAAGAACCAGCAACAGGGCCCTTTTCCGAAACTCTCTTTTGGGTTGGCAAGGCGCAAAGTGCTGCTTTCTTCTCACCTCCAAGCAAAGGGTAATAGCAGATGTTATGTTACTCTAATCTCACTGACGACTATTTTTACAAAACAGACTACAGTGCATTTACTAGTACGTGATGAAGGGGCATAAATAATTTAAACAACAGTTGCCAAAATAAATGAGCAAAATGCATTTCGTGATAAATTACACTTGCTTTTTTAATGCGTTTCTCACTTAGTTGCAAAATTTGGTAATTTGCAGTGGCTCTCCCGATCATTAAAGTGAATTAGCAAGCCTCTGCTCCCTTAGCTACAATTTTAATCTTAACTAGAACGGAATTATTTAGTATTATTTTGGCAAGAGTTCCTCCTTAATATTCTTTTACAGCCACAGTCCTTGCAGGGTAATGTAAGTTACGTATGTATCCTGTTGACTTGGATTTTAGAGCTAAAAGCTGAGTATGGCCAGTAAAGAATTTCAGCTAGCATAAAGATGTAATGGTTTTAAATAGGCTTTAACAACAATTCCTATCATTGGCTGCTTCAGTCCTTCCGTTGGCATGCAGGTGCCAAACAAATTTATAGTCGCTTAAGGGGTGTGTAATGGGAAGTTATTTTTTAGAGGTCTAATACCAGCGTTAATGTATACACAGAGCATACATCTGCCTAATTTGTCTGCTCGCTTGTGTTTAGGTTATAACTTATATGATGGAACTCTGTTGTCTTTGGCTTTGGTTTTTTAATATGTACATCTCTGCTTGTTCTCCTGTATAGCTCCCCAGGGTTATTTTTTTTCTTTCACTACCTTTCTCCTGAAGCTAAAGGAAGCTGCCACAGTCGAGCATCTCTGCAAATCAGAATTTAAGTCGTCTTTCCCTACCAGTCTGTGGGTGTCTATGATTTTGTTTTGGTTTTGTTTTATTTTGATCCAGGAGTATTTACAGAGAAAAAATATGGCAGAAAACCCACAAAAATTGGCAGTAGGCTTCAGGTGCACTAGTAATAACCAAAGTATTTTTTTTCTTTAACATTTGGCTTATGTGGACTAGTTATGGAGATGACAGTGTGTTGTAAAATAAATCATCCCGGGTTAAGTATCACTGTGGATCCATTTTGGTCTTACCTTGAAATCCAAGAGCAAATTTCCCATAAGTGTTACTCGAAATAAGGAGAACCAAAACAGAAACACAGACTTAAACACAGACTTTTAGGGATGAGTCTGGCATGCATTGTGACACACAAAGGATGAGCTGGAAGAGTGAAAAGTATTTTTGTTTGGAGCTGCTGCCGGTGTGGGTGTGCGTGGTAATCAGTGCCAACAGAAAGATGAGATAAAAATATGAGATATTTGCATATAGGTAGGTAGATAGATAGATAGATAGATAGATAGATAAGATAGATAGATGATAGATGGATAGATAGATAGATAGATAAGATGGATGGATGGATGGATAGATAGATAAGATGGATGGATGGATGGA
>WEIS01071695.1:36696-68515 GCA_013389965.1 Todus mexicanus | reverse complement strand
AAGCAGAAGGACAATAATTTAAATTAATTTTCACTTAAAACTTCCCAACGAATCATAGCAAGATGGGTGAATGAAGAGGTAAGAGAAAGTGTAACTGCCTGAAAATTTGCAACCTGACCATTCCTTCTTCCTTGAAATTTTGGATCAGCTCCTAAATTCTATATATTAAGCATTGCTTGTAGCTTGTTGTTCCGTGTAATACATCTACGCGGAAGTTTTTTTTCAAGGAGATATACCTGCTTCCTTCTCCTCAAACTAGCAACAAAAAGGTAGTGAATAATAATAAATCAGAAAGAAAAAAAAAAGCCACAACAACAGTGAAGACGGAAAAAGAGTGGTAAGAGCTTCTTTGAACTATGTTTTCCATACAGTACATTACATAGTACAGCTGATCTCAGCATACCATAGATCAAAACTTTCATCATTTATGACTGAAAATATCCCAAACTTTAATCAGGTAAATCTGTAATCCTGAATTAAAGATTATGTTAATTGCTTTTTATTAGATTAGACCTTTAAAAAGGAGCAAGAATCAGTTTTGACAGTTCACGGCACATGCATCCCTGGCAAAGACGGCATTTATAGTCTTTTATTTCTTTTTTTTTTGTTTGTTATTTTTATAAGGTTCTTATAAGAAACTCTGGATGATGAGAAACAACACCGAATTACTCGATATTCCTATTTACATCATCAGTAATTAGCCTGATAGGCTAAGAAAGATCATTCAGTATTTTTAGGTAGCATATAATTATGTTCCTTGAAAGAGAGAACAATAATTCTCACCAACATTTATGACTAACCAAAAATTCTTAATAAATAATGATGTTTCTACCGATAGTGTGGATTTCTTTTATTTATGATGGATACAAAGAGGCCAGAGATTTAGTTACCTAATAAAACTTGATATATTCAACTAGAATTCCAAGAATGTCTGTAGAGAGAGTAAAACTTTTGGCTGCATTACTAGATCTTATCTTCTGCTTTCCTAGACTCTAGAAGAGGAGAAGTACATTAATCTTATTATGATTCCCTTTGTCTATTAAAAAAACCCCCAAAACAAAACCACAATAAAAACCAGAACATGGGATTTGCATCCATACTGAGGCAGAACCTACAGATTTCTCCTCAACACCACTTGGATCTGAACAATGTTATTATATTGCTATACGGATAGTCTTCAGGTTTTTATATTACAAAGCACAAACATGCACATACTGTGCTTGATAACCCCCTCCCCTTCTGCCATAGCTGGTGCTCTTCCAGCACTCCAGTTTCTGAACCATCTTGCCTCTGTCTTCGTCAATGTAAAATCTCTGAAGATCTGTTTCTACAGAATAATACTTCTAAAATATGATTTAGTAATTGGTCTATATTTTAATGTCTGAATAACCACAAATTAGAAGATCTTACACTATATAAAATAATTCCCCTTCTTTTTCTTTCATTGAATGCAGTGAAATGGAGAAGAGCTCACTCAACAAACCTCATCAAGAAGCAGTTTACCCCATCACACATGAGAAATGTTTGAATGAAGAGGCGTGCACTTAAATTGAGGACTTTTTCAAAAAGTCCACAAGAACACCTGAACTATAGAGAATAAACATTTTTAACATATATATCTAACTCTGCTTGCCTTGTCCAAATAAAAACCACCATCGGTTTGAGTGCGTTTCAAAACTGAAGTTTTGTCCATGATTTAAACCTGAGTGAAAAATGAACTTTCACTGTTTTCACAGATATTTCAGCTTGCGTTGGTCAGTCTGAGCCCTTTGCCAGCCTGAATATACGTGTCTCCCGCACTGCACCCCAGAGAACACAGACACTTGGATTCAGCCCAGAGGTTCTTGATGAACTATTTTGAAAATAGAGATCTAATAATGAAGCTTTATCTCCAAAAAGAAGGCTAGATTCTTTAAGTGATGCTCTGGGGCTGGATTGTGCATCTTGTGGGGCAGATCTATGAAGGGATGGACCAAAGCCCTCATCTCCTTTGGGGAGTAAATGTATCACATCATACAGACACAGATATACTCTCTTCCTTGACAGCTCCTCTCAAGGGAAAATTTGCCATACGCCCGCTTCCTAAATAGCTTTTTGAGTTTTTGTCTTCTAGACACAAATTAAAAAGTGCTAGCAGTTCCTAGGCTCCGTGAAAGGGTAAGATCCTGCTGTTAGCTTCCCACAACTACAATACGTCACTCTCAATTCTATTCTCTCCTGGTTTTTGAATTGTAAGACAAAATCAGTACTATGATCTTACTGACAGGTCTGTCGCTGTTTCACTTCACCCACTGTGTGATTTGGAAATATGTTTTAAACTCATGCAAAACCACTAAAACAATAGTTTTAGTATCAGTATTAAAAGAACAAAAATAATAGAACTAACAAAATAGTAAACCAGTAAAATCAGACTCTAGGCAGTACTGACATGAGGAAGAGCTTCCATAAGGGCAAGGAAATAAATGGAACTGGGACAGAAACCAGCATTCATTTTGAAACAGTTGTGGCATAAAACAAGACCATAGAAGAGAGCCATCATTATATAAACTGCTAAGCACCAAGGTAAGCAGACGTCAGCTTCATTTAACTCACCAAAGCCTGAAGCGAGGTGTATATTTAGACACAGCACAGAAAGCACAGAAAACAGGGCATTTCTAACTGAAATTTGTGAGTTGCTTGAGATTTTAAAATAGCTGAAGTTGTTTTAAAAGTCATGGTTTGGGGTACAAGTCATTCTTTTACGGCAACATCATTTCACGCTGTAGACTGCCTCTTAAGTAGAAATACAGTGTATGCTAAGAAAACAGGGTGAGTATAAATGTCTTTAAGCTCAGTCATAAAAATCTCATACAATGTTAACCCTCAAAACTCTTTCTTACTATTACTAAAAAATATAGTCATCATTTACTCATCACTCTAAACTTGGAAATACCTTAAAAAGTGTTAAAACCCAATACAGCTACATTGTCAGATTTCATCTGATTTGAGGGCTCAAAGGAACCAAAAAGCCTATCATGAAAGAGAATTCCTGAGGAGGATATAACCTCTCAGCTTGGTTGCCCTCTTGCATTCTTGAAGCAAAGAATGCATAAGTCAGCGGCCAACATTTTCTAAAGAAAAAACATATGGTTGTTTTTCATACAGGCCAAGGATGTATACAAAGAACAGCTAACCAAATATAATAATCAGCCCACTGATTCATTTCTTTCACAACTATTTATCTAATTCAGTAAATAGATTTTTAAAAAAAATAATGAAAAAACCCCACAGGTACACAGCTTCTAATTAGAAACATAACATTCTGATTTGGGTTCTAGGGTGGCCATTTATTGTGCCATTCTCACCAACCAAATCAAGAGATGGTGGTTGCAGTTTATTAAAACAGTAGTCCTGGGCAGCTAGTGGGTTTCCAGATGTGCTACTCGACATCCTTGCAACCAATAAATAAAAGGAGGAAGACTGTTGGAATGCTAACATTTGCTCCAGAAAATTGCTCAGAAAGTTAAAGACAAGGATGATAAAAGTGGCTGCACCAGTTCTTGTCATGGTGCCAGAACTGAATGTTTACCCAGCGCTGCGTCTCCACCAGATGGGGTGTAAAAAAAACCTTTGAAAGTATCTTTTTCCAACTATTTTGCCATGAAGAAGGCCATAGCGAAGCAAAATGTATGATTTATGTGGTAGAAACAGACCCATAAAGACACATTCAAACAGCTGCATGTAGGTTTCTTGGTGTTTGTATTAGCAGACTTTTTTGGGGGGGAGCATCTGCAATCTAAACACTATCATGTTATTCCACAGTCCATCATTCTGCCTGTCATTACATTTATAATTCATGCACTCTTGTCTTACAATCTATGCTGCAAGAGGGTTTCTAAATTAGAATGGCTGAACTCTGGGGTTGAATTATGTTCTAATTCTTGACCAAAGCCACAGGTGTACAGCTCTGGAAGATGCTGAATGTTCCTAGTGATGGACACTTTGTGTGTCTTTGTAAATCCCCACTGGCTAGAGCGATAGTCTAGTGTCTGAGACCCAGCAGTAGCTAGAGCAGGGTGGAAGTGGGTAAGTGAGGGAAGAGTGATGATAAAACAAGGTTGAAATCAAGAACCTTTGTGCAGCCTGTCTTGTGGAAACTGGGCATGAAGCAGGCCACAAATTACTGAGCCAAGCACCAAAAAATGTTTTATCAGTCTTTTATTTCCCTCAGAGCAGAGGGAAGACTCTCTGCTGACCCAAGGTCTACCCTGAGGACTGAGTGGAGGATTAGCAGGCAAGGCCAAGGAATAGTTGGGCCAGAGCCAGGATCATGACTGACTTCTCTGGGCCTGAGGGAAGTGCTTGTTTGGGAAATCATTTTTTCAAACACTGTCCAAATTTCCATCACTAGTGCCTGTGGTACCACCAGTAGTTCCCATCTGACCTGCCCAGTGTGCTTATAGAGCAGCTCAGCTCTTAAGAACTCAACAAGTCTTCTCACATGCCCAAAAGTGAGATGGGGGCTCTGGAAGAGCACCTCTGCGTGGTATGATGAAGTGCAGACATTTGTGAGCCAGCACCCCATGCAGCCGTAGCGGCTCGATGCCTCATGTACGTGGGCTGCTGCTTCACAGTGGCCTAATCCTTCACCTGCTGCAAAGAGACTCAGCACATGTGCTGCCAATACACGCTATAAACCCCGTGAGGGACTGAGGATGAAATAACAGCAATTACCAAAGCAGCTGGCCCTTCTGGGGCCATGGATTGTTTCCAGTACATTGCACTGACACCTCTAGACAAAAATAATGAAAAATTAAAGATTATTATTCTTCTTCCATCAACTTCCCTGTACACAGGCTGGAGTAACACTGTCAGAAACAGAGTCGCAAGATGGTGAAGTGATGATAAACATAAAGAAAGTATGAAATCCTTGATTATGTGTAGGGAGATCCGAAAGAGAGCCAAAACCAAGTTGGGAATCCATCCGTTCTTATGCCTAAGGGTGATTCTTAGTATGTAGTGTGTCTGCTTCCTTGAAAGAAAGAGTTGGCATTGACTTCTATAGGAGCAGGATATCATCTTTAAATGTTTTGAAGCAGTATAGCCTGTAAAATTGCAATGCAGAAACCCTAAGAAAAATAGGAAGCAGGTTGGACAGACACAATTTTGTCCTCGTGCTACAGAGTTAACAGCATCTGAATATCTCCCATGATTTTTATCTGTGAAAAAACAACCCCTAAATAAGTTGCACCATATATGGCAAGACTGCTGCTTGGGCTGTTAATCCAAAAGACTGTTTATTACAGCTAATAAAAGCCAAAACTCAAAGTATAATACCTTTTCCCCTGATTTATTTTCAAAGATAATATGGATGTGGATAATTTCAGACAAGTCTGCTTTCTTCAACATTTTGGCAGGCACTGCTTGCCTACAGAGGAGCAAGGTGAGTTTCTGGCTGAATTGTCCCTACACAAAGTCCTTTCTAAGAATTATCACAAAAATACAAAGTAAGACACTCTAAAGAAGTAGTTACGTTAGGCAAAGAGCTGGACATGTCTGTGAGGGTTTCTATTATAAACGCTTAGCAGCTGCTCAAGAACATAATACTCAAAACACTTTGATTACCTATTTTGAGAATGTATCATTGCCCCATTTCTGCTAGTACAGCCAGAACTACCTGATTTAATGAAGCAGGCATGAACTAGCAAAGGTCAATGTGTTACTACCTGGATATCCATCTCTTATCCATTCTGGTAGTTTTGTAATGTTTTGTCTATTTTTAAAAAATACCTTATTTTTTTAAAATACGTTCTTCTTCTGATAAGCTGCAATATTTTCAGAAAGGCTTCCTCCTCCCACATCATAGTTTTCTCACTCAGATGCTAAATGTCTGTAGAAGTACATATGGATTCTATGTTTGATAATGCAATTTATAGCAATATCAAATTTGAGATGCAGATTGACAGAAATCCCTGTGTCTGTAACTTGGTCCATTTGTTCGATGTTACTGTGACAAACACAGCTTCCCAAGAGGTCTCCAATGAATTATATGTCAGAGTGTTCTTTACCATCTATACTGCTTGAACTCAGTATGACTAATTCAAACATAACAGGGATCCCCTACAATTTTTTTAAGTATGTAATATGTTTAAAGTACTTAAAGCATCTATTATGACTGTGGTCCACATCCTACTTTCATGAAACTGACGGAAGTTCTGGCATTGACTTCAACTGTAACTGGACACTTTCCTCTCTTTTAGTTTAGATAAAACATGACTAACATGTTTAAAATGTATTCCTTGATAGCATGAATTCAGAGCAAGTCTTCAGTCTAATCAGATGATCTTATCTAATGTTATCTACCAGGTTGGTTGAAAACTATATCAAATCACACTAATTGGGGGCATTAGTCAGACTGTAAACTTAAACACAGTAGAACAATTAAATTTCAAGTTACTAGTGAACATTTACTTCTGAACGCTTTTGCTAGTATCTTTTAACACTGATAGGAGGGAATAATAACTTGTGAGTTAGCTTTATAAGAACATAGCAAATTAATAAAACAAACCAGCTTCAAATAGTGTTTAATCAGCATAATATCTACAGGTTTAAACACAGTAACTAATAAAACTTGTTCCTTTTCTTGTCAGCCACTTAGGGCAAAGGCCCAATGCATGCTGCGTGTATTAAAGTCTCCCCTAGATTATCTGAAACACAGAGATCTCACAACACAAATAAATATTTTCATTTGTATGGTTGGGTAAATCTCCTGGATTTCATATTTTTAAGGAATGAGAGTCTAGGAAAAGATTGTGTTCTTGTCAAACTCTCGGCTTACACATGGTATTAGGGGTGGGGTACAACTGACTTCTTGCTCGTCTCCTTCCAAGGACAATAATTGTTGGCTGCATGACACTGCTTATCTGTTCAGTCTTTGGGTATTTTGCACGTAAAGCTCATAAGCTCTGTACATTCCTAACCGACCCCTACTAACTTGGACTGGAAGAATAAACAGACAGCAAGGATCTGCTTTCCCTACAAAGCCAGCCTCAGCTTCTGAAGGACCATAAGGACATTCAAGCCCAAGCAAGTCCAAGTCACAAGCAAGACGTTTGCAGCTATAGAGTAATGGAAAGACAGTGTAAAAAATACAAAGCATGCAGCATCTCTAGTCAAAGTACAAGACAAATGATACGCCAAGTCCTAAAATTGTGTTTCACAGCTTCAGCTGTGCTCAGATTGTGAAATTGCACTGCTGCAAAAGGAAAATATAAGCCACAGATATTGTCAGTGACACCAGATACCACACACAATATGGCAAAAACCAAAACTGCATCCACTTGTCAACGAGTTGGGTTTGCTTCTATTTTTATTATTAGAAAGTAAGAACAAGTTCTACAGTAAATTAAATCTCTCAGACTATAGGGGACCAGAGATCAGTCCAGAGTATGGTGTAGGATGTCTTCGTTACTGATATTCATACCAAAATCTGAAAACAAAATTTTGTGCTCAGGCACCTAAAGTGAAAGTGTAATTAATCTTCATAATAGGAATTCACGTCCTGTTTTGAACTTGGAATACATTTGGGATTCTAGAGCAAACGAATAACTGGATGCTGAGCAAAGCAGAAAGAAAATGTTGAAATGCAAACTGTCATAACTTTTCAGGGGTAAAATTTCAGTAAGATTAACTGAGTAGTCCATAACTGTTTTCTAGCCATTCATGTCATCACTTCTGATGACATTATACTGGGTTTTATTGGGTTTTTATTGCCATATGTGAGGTTTTTATGACCTAGCTACTATCACTTACTACTGCAGGGCAAAAATCAACCTACCTAAATCTGTAGTGAGTTTTCCTAATATCAGACAACTGGATGAAAGGATAAAATCCTGATTTCCAGAAACCAAACTTCCTTCAATATCAAGTAAGCCCAGCTTTCCCCACAGAGATGTAAACTCAAGCGTACTTACCACTCTCCATCCACTGAAGCTTCAGACCACCATGAAAATATTTCTTTTCTATCTGGAACGCAACATTTTCAAGTGACAAGAAGATTTCACCAGCAGAGATGGCCCATTTGCTTTACCTGCATCAGCAGCAGTGATCAGTAGCATGTACTGCTCCTTTGTCTCCCGGTCCAGGCTCTGCATCAAGCGCAGCTCACCGCTGGCCGAAAGAGTGAAGGCTCCTTCTTCGTTTCCAGCCACCAGCATGTATGTAAGCTTGCTGTTTGGGCCTTGATCATCATCCCTTGCTACAACCTGCAAAAGCAGTGCAAACACATGAAAAGAAATAACAGGAACTGACAAGCGCAGTAAAATTTTATTGGGATAGAGAAAATATTCTCTATGACAATAATCCAAATTAATGGACTGAATTAATCCAAAGGCTTTAAGGGCTAATATAAATCATCTGTAACTGTAAAAATAACTTATCACAGTAGTGATGGACTTACAAGCACAGTTTGAAAATATTGAATAGTTGATTACTGATTTTTCTCAAGCATCAATAAGTAAAGACTGTGTTGGGGCTCAGTGAAAACCACAGATGATGGTACAGGCTGAATTCTGTACCAAAACAAGCGTTTCATGTCCTGAATCCATTCAGTGCTCTTTCAGTGCCTGGCACAGAGCCTCATCCCATTGAGGCAATGATCAAACTGAGAGATTGGTTGCATGAAAGCTGAAATTAAGATGTGAGATAGAGCAAACCCGTAAAGTCCCAGCATAAACAGGACATCAGGTGAGGAAAACACAAACAAAACTGCAAAGCATAACATAAAATTTTGGTAAAAACAAACAAAGGAAAACAAGCCAATGATTGCTGCATGTTAGATTATAGTCAAGAGGTACCTTTTCAGTTGTCTCGCACCTTTTTAATTTTGGAGGAAAGACACTATACATTAAAACCATATACTGAGGCATGCTAACGATTGTAGGAAATACATATTTATTTGCAGAATGTACTCACCTGAAGAATAACTTTTGGGAGCGTCTCTAAGTTCTCAGGGACATTAACAGAGTAAGGAGAAAGTTCAAATGTGGGAATATAATCATTGACATCCTTCAGGATAATACTGACTGTTGTGGTATCGGTCCTGGGGCTGCTCCCGCGGTCAGACGACTGAATGGTCAATGTATAGGAGGGCTTTTTCTCTCTGTCCAAAGGCTTGGCAACTGTTATCACCCCTGTCACAGAATCGATCCGGAACTCATTATTGGCATCTCCGCTCATGATGGCATAGCGGACCTGTCCATTTGTACCTTCATCTCCATCCATAGCAACCACTTGGAGTAAATCTGTCCCTGTCAAAGTGTTTTCCCACACCTCTATTTTATAAAGCTTCTGGGTAAAAAGCGGGTTATTGTCGTTAATGTCCAGGACTATAACCACGACATCTGTGGATGAGGAAAGGGATGGCTGGCCCTTGTCTGTGGCCACCACAGTCAATGTGTAGTTGGACACAGTTTCTCTGTCGAGCTCTCCAGTAAGCCTGACTTCACCGTCAATGGTGCCGATACTGAATTTGTTTCCCAGAGGCCGGAGCAGGCTGTATTCGATGTAGCTGTTTGGACCGCTGTCAGGATCAGTTGCCTGCGCTTTGAACACAACTGTATCTATTGGTGTGTTTTCTGGGACGTAGGTTAGCTTCGGGGAGATAAAGCTCGGAGGGCTGTCATTCACATCCAGCAGAATAATTGAAACTTGGGCTGTGCTTGTGTACCGGGAGGCTGGGAGAGGGGCCATGTCATGGACTTGCACGATGAGGCTGTAGAATGACTGGCTTTCCCGATCCAAGGGCTGCCTGATGCTCAGCACTCCACTGTTGTCGATGGCAAAGTGCCCTGCGCTGTCCCCAGACGTGATGCTGAAGGACAGCTGTGAGTTGGAGCCTGGTGAGGTAAGGAGAAGAAAGGTAGAGAACATTACTTTATCTCACCAACCTAGATATAAATGTTTCTGGCCTCATTTCCTAAGAAAATCAGGACTTGTACGGCCATGAAGCCTGTTCAGCCTGCTCATCACCAATTTTGAATCCATCAGCTACTTTCAGCCAAGCTTCACAGCAGCACAGAAGCCTTTGAAATAATTTTTTTCTGACAAGAGCTGAAGAGAGAGGGAGAGAACGATATTAACTGAAGTAATCGCAGAAGGATTGGCCAGCAGAACTCATCTCTGCGTTTCATTCAGCAGCAGCTGTACGGTGGCAAGATGCATAATTTTTCCCCATCTATGATGGTTAGGGATAAAGGTTTTGAAGGGTTTTCCTCCAGAAACTCAACTATTGAAAAGACTGAATAATTCTGTTCCTCACTGAACAGCTGTTTTCCTCCATTCTCCTCAGTTGAACTACACAACATTATTATTAATGCAATTATTTCACAAATTCTTCCACTCAATTAAAATAAGCCACAACCAGAAAATCCCAAGCCTAGCTAGAGCAAGCCAAGAATGAGTACTGGGGAGAAGTATGCTTCCCATATACGGAATGGTATCCCAAAATATCGGATGAACAGCTCTCATCTTGTGATTGAAACACAACCAGCAATTATGGCCAAGGCAGAGGTTTATCATTCTGGTAAGGGAAATGTGCTCCGAGTCCTGACAAGGCTGTGACATGACCTTAAATATGCCACATAGGAAACAAATGGATGTCATCAGCTTCAGAATTCACTCTAAACAACTGTTTTTTGGGAACACCTAACTGAAATTAGTCTTCTCTCATATCTCTCTATCTGTCTATCTATTTCTTATTCCTACTTTAATTAATTTTGAAAATTTTGTTTTCCTGCTTTGGGTCATAAAGACTGTGATTCAAGATTAGTAGATTAACAGACTGTTCACTACAAATTTACTCCCCAAACTCTCTTTTTCATGCAAAGAAACTGAGCTATCTTATCAAGGAGCTGATTAATTCGCTGGGCATTTTCTCTCTTTTTTTTTCTTCTCAGAAGCTCTTTTCTCTCTGACTGAACTGCTTTGATAATAAAATTATTCCTGCATTCGATTTATTAATCTCTGCTGTTGTTTATGCTCAGACTTGGGAACTGTGGCCTTACTTGTCTTTCCCCCAGCTGCTATTCTAATAGGCATCATTCCCTCTCTCTTCTTCTCTTGTTGGAATTTAATTACATAATAAATAGAATCAAACATGAAAGACAAAATATTATAATGCAATTAAAGAAATTAATACATCTATATGCCAGATATTAGTGTTCCTACATTACTTTGATCAAGCGAAGCCCTGTGAAAGTTTAATGCCAGTCTATTTTTTGTTCAGATGTATTTTCAAATGACTAATTATATGGATGAAAGTCTGATTTCAGTAAAGTACTTTTTTGGCAATTCAAGATTTTAGCCACTTGACTTGATAGGCAAGAATTAGATCATACAGAGGAAAATTACTTTAAAAATACTCTTTTCTTTCCTAATTTTCTGTGGTAGTGTTTGTTCACATAAAATTCACTGCTTGTAAATTCACCTCCATGCACCTCTTCATTCCTTGTCCTGTATTCTCATAGGTTTTGATGTTGCTCCTGCTCATACAGATGCTCTTTTAATGATCTTGTTTTTATTTTTAATTATTTACTAATGAGATAAAAAAAAATATTCTGTTTCCCTACTCCATTCCACATATACCCGTGGACTCTAACTGGGAAATCCAACTGGGCTTTTGCCTGAAGGAACATCTTGGTATACTTCTTAACAAATAAACAAGTGTGTGCTTTGCCCTAAGATTTTTTTCTGGTAATTTGATGTGGGGAAAAAAAAAATAAAATCTACATCTCAAAACGAATGTGTTTAAGGAAACTGAGTTCGTTATTGCTCTGTAAATAGCCAAGAGCTGTAGTTGGTATTTGCTGTGCCTCTGTATATGAAACTGACCAAGCTGAGATAAACAGCTACTCTTTCCCAAGGCATGTGTCGAACAAACGGGAGCATTTCCACAATCACCACATTTTTGCCTTTTGGCAGTCTTTACCCTAAACCAACAGGTATACCTCATTATAAAATAACATCTTTTCAGAGCTCCTTAAAATTATGGGATCATATACCACAAACAATCAATGAAATTATATTTGTGTGCATTATCTGTGAGCCACATGCGGAGGAGTATTGCTATTTCTGTGCTCTAGATAAATATGACACAGAATAACAAGCTTGGGCTTGAAACAACACCACCAACAGATCATAACATTTGTTGAAGTTACAGTCCTGTGGGGGAACTCAAACCTGGCATGCTCCAGGAATGAAATTTCTGCCCTATTAATTTTAAATCCAGCCTGTTAGAAAAGTACGTGTGCCAGGAAATATAAAAAGCAAGATATCTGACTTTTCCTTGCATTGCTCCTCAAATACTCATTTGCTTCCTTGATAATTGAGTGCATGATGAATGTAAAATGATATGTCAGTGCTATGATATAGTTCACGTCCACTGCACAGTGATGGAAAATAATGTATGAGGTGCAAGCGAAAAGGAAAACAGACCCATAATGGTTAGTGAAATTAGCTTCCAAAAAGATTTGAAACGAAGCACTGCACTGCTAATGGGAAAATAAGAAATAAAAGAAGAGAGAGACGAGACACCAACCCATTTATCTACAGGTCTGAAGGAACACTCCCTTCCCTGGATATGTATGATGCAAGTGCAAGTTCCTCCCCCAACATAGTTAGTTTACATTAAAAAAAAGCTTTAGCAAGAGTGGTGAAAGAAAGATCTATGCAAGAATAGCCAGTATCACCAAGTTATAATTTCTGACTTGTTGGCTTATCTTATGGAATCTCTTCTCGCTCACTTTCTCCGCTTGATCTCAAAACCAGTTGCACAATTTTTACCACAGAAAGTTGTATCCATCAGCACAAAATTTATGTTCCCACAAAAATGTTTTGAATTCAACAACTCAGCATTTCCTGAGGAAAAGCGGGTGGTTTTTTTTCTGAATAATCTTGATTGGCTCAGTCATGTTATGAGCATGAAGTGGGATTCCTTGAAGCATGTAGGTGCTTCGTGCTTGAAGTGTTTCAGTGCGAGGCATTTCAATGGGCTCTGCTGAGCCCGTGTCAAGTCGAGAGGTGACAAGGTTGCTTAACATGTCACAAAAATCACCTTCACCTGAGAAGTCACTACGAGTGTTGTAATTCTGTATCAAGTCATGCTGACTAATGTCTGTTGACACTTAAGAAAATGTAGTACACTATGGAATTATTTTTTATGTATTTTATGGGCATATTCTATAATTATTCTTGCTTGAATATAAACTTGTATGGCAAAATGGTTAAGCAGGCTATAAAGAGCATATCTAATACATTCCAACACATTAACACCTTCTTTATGCCATAAGTAATCCCAAGATTAAAGTTTATTTTAATAAGAAATGTTCCCACAATCTCTTTTAATCTGTTTCTTAACCTTGACTATCAATATGTTGTAGATCACAACTCGCTTGATGATACACTTAACAGTTCCAGTACATTTAAGATGGCTGCAGATGACATCTCATATTGCCAGAACCTTATTTAGAATATATTATAAACTCTAAGAAAAAAATAAAATCAATCTGAAAGAACGCTTAGGTCTAATTTAAATGTGCAACCTAAACACCAGAGGAGAAATGATGGTGTTCAACCACAATTTCAACTATATATTCAACCAGGTAAAAATACAGCCCTGCAACTCATTTTTGCAACATGGATGAGAAGCAGTATTTCATTTTATTTATAGTTGATCACAAATTGAAATAAGAAAGAAACCACCCACTTAAACCTAATGTGAAGTATGAGAAAAGTAACTATTTACACAACATATAGGGAATTTAAGAATATGTTTGCTTCCTAAGGATAGCCCTAATTTGCTCTTTCTACTATGTCTTCTAATATATTGTTAAGGTGAAAAATGTATTTATCATCAGACAGAGAATATGAGGAAACACCTACCATCATCTGCATCAGTGACACTGAAGTTGAGAATAGCAGATCCTGGAGACAGGTTCTCCATCAAAGACGTGCTGTATGAGGTCATGCTGAACACTGGTGGGTTATCATTGATGTCCAGTATATTGAAGTACACTCTGATGGTAGTAAATTGGCCTCCCCCATCTTCCGCACGGACAGTAAGAATGTAATACTGCTGTGCTTCATAATCCAGTGCACGAGTCAAGTTGAAGACTCCAGTGACAGGGTTCAGGAAGAAGATGCCCTCTTCATCATCTTCACTCACAGTGTATGTGATTTCCCCATTGACACCGGAGTCGTCGTCAGTGGCTAGAATGGCTGCCACCAAGGAACCTGCAGAGCACAACAGGATGGCAAAACCAGTTACTCACAAAAGGCAGCCCACTGGTGTGGCCAGAATCAGCTCATCATCAAGTACCTCTGTAGAATATAAAGCATCCTCCAGTAGAAATTCATGCCTCGATATTGTGTGACTAACCACTATGAAAGGTTTTTCAAAGCTGAAAAGAACCACATTCAGTAGGATGTTTATTTTAAGGGCTTAAATAAAAAAACCCAAGAAATGGCCAGGAATGTTTGTTTTTATTTTGGAATGAGAACATGTCCAGATGAGCTATCAACCAGGGTAAAATCACCTTTTCTCCTGCTAGGCATTTTCTTTCTATGACTCAAAAGTCAAACAGGACTTCTGAAACCTTCTAGATATTTCTTTCTAAGCACAGAAACCGAAATGTCAGTACATACCAAAAATCCCAGCTCTACTTTTTGAAAAAGTGCCTTCACAGGGTAACTGCGGTTAGAAAACTAGAAACCTCAGAGGGGTCTGTCCGTTCTTCACTGTTTGCTGAAATTCAACTCCTTGTGAATTTGTGCCATTGTTTTCATTTCTGCATAGCTGCGCTCGCACAACTGACCTATCTTCCTAAGGTTTGGAAATTGTCACTTTTCAGTATTTTGAACACTAATTATAATCAGGATCAGCTCATTCCCAAGAAAATAAATCATTTAATTCCTTTTCCATGGAACCAGATGAATTGCACACATTGCAGCACAGTTAACTATTTTCAAGCAAGGAGACAATGAAAAACGCTTAGCATCAGAATGAAGAATAGCACTACAACTTTCTTTAATCCAGCTGAATATGCCGGAATCTTTTAGATCCATTTGATTACCTCATGCTTTAATAGTTCTGATTGCATGTTAATTGGTGAAGAGGGCTGTCCCAAAGCTGGACAGGATTCTCAGCCCTACCACGATTTTGCAGCACCATGGGACCAGGGAAGATCAGCAGAGCTGAGGCCCAGGGAAGGTACAATTCCCAATTGCAGCTGCCAGACAGCAAGGGGAACAAGGATTACTCTCTGGGACAGAGAGTGGAGCCCCAGAGGGGAAAGCTCACACTCGCAGCTCTGCCCCAGTGGATGAGCTTGCCAGCTGCTCTGGGACCGCTGGAGAGAGGGACAGGAGAAGCTGCAGTGCTTCAAGTACTCAATCAGCCTGTTCCTTCAGCATCCATCCCTGTACACAGCACAAATGAACACCGCATCAACGATTAAAGAGAGAAGCTTCATCTTAACATGGAGCAAATTAAGATCACCTTTCTACAGAATCATAGATTACCAGATTGAAAAAGACCTCAAGGATCATCTGGTCCCACCTTTCTTGGGCAAAGCATGATCTATGCTCTGATGGCCCAGTACCCTATTCAACTGAATCTTAACAAGTGTCCAGGGTTATCTCCGGGGTTATTCCAGCTAAAACAAACTGAGGCTCTGGACTCTGAGTGACAAGAGAGAGAAGCATAGCTGGAGATCAGCAAGCAAACCACCCTGTGCTATACAGACATCTCAATCGCTTCCAGAGCAGATTCCTGAGGCACAGCTATTTGTGCTGTAGTCCTTTAATGCAAAACATCACTGGATTTTTGGACTGGGAGTGTGGGACAGAGTGCGAAAGTTGGAGGCATAGGGGTCATCTTGGTTGTCCCACGATAAGCCTCCCGTGCTTGTAAGTCAATGCCCTAACAAAAACTTCAAAGCTATCACCATGTCCTTTGCATCTCCTTTGTTATTTGTGTTTCAGAAGAAGCTTCTGAGATGTTTCAGTTACTAATACCAGCAGACATGGTTTTTATACCAGCAGTCTGCATAAAATATCGGAAACTTTTTATTACAAGTATTCATCTGGAGACATATAATATAGTAGCATTTTTTAAAAACCTTTTTTTTAGTGTAAATATTTTCTACCTTATGACCTAACTTTTAAATGCAAAAACGGTCTTACATATGAAACAAGCTCTAGAAGAAGAAAACAACTTAAGAGGTCAGTGATCATATTTACGAATGAGAATTCATTAAAAGGGCTAGATTTTCTACAAAAATCTGGTCAAAACCAGAAGACAAAGATAAGAATAAGGAACTACAATGTCAGGGTTAGTAACTGAGTGCATGTAGGGAATATTATTAAGGAACCAATGTATAACTGGCTGGTCAATGGTCACCCATTTTATGATCCTATGCTTGATGAATTAAGTACTGTAAGTCACATTCCCTAAAGACAGCTCGTTAAATCAATACCACCATCACATCTTCATGATAGGTTATGCTGTTTGTATCCTGTAAATTGTTCTTCCTCCTACTTTTCTGTTTGATATTTTTTAAGAAGTCACACTCAGAGGCTTCCACTGGGACACAGGCGTAATTCCTATTCTACATCTAGGATTTATTTGAGTGGCAACCATTTCGCTATTTCTCAGGGAAAATAAATTTGACCTCACTAGTGATGCAGATTTTCTAGCAGACTTTCAAGACAATGCGATTCCCTGTTTCTCTGCCCCGTCCGATAGACACCTTCAGCATCTTCTATCTCCTGGTCAAGTCAGACAGGTCTGCCACCTCCCTCAAGCTCAAGTCCCTGTGGGCTGACACACACAAAAAAACCCCCCAGCTCAAGTCTATTTTACGGCTATTTCTTATATACCTGGAGTGGTATCTTCTGGGATGTCGAAGGAATACACTGGCTTGGAGAATGTGGGGACATGGTCATTCACATCGCTAACTGTGATGTTTATTCTCATGTCCGAGGACTGCAGGCCATCATCAGCACGAACAAGCAAGGAGTACTTGGAGCAGCGCTCCCGGTCCAGGCGCTTGGTGGCTATCAGGTCTCCAGACTCGGGGTCAATGTGGAAGCTGTCATCCGCACCGCTGATAATGGTGTATGTGACGAGGGCATTGGCTCCCTAAGCAAAACCAAAAGCGGTAAGATCAAGTTATTTGCAGGAAAACCACATCATAATTTTCAGTAAGACAAGGATCATTCCAGTAGCTGCACTTGGCGAGTATTTTTTCAGAATGGTTTCCTTTAATAAACAGCCTTCCTGCCCAGTCCCTCCTTCAGTCCTGTAGTAAAGACACAAACACACACAGTTTTCATTTATAAGATGTGAAATGATGAGATTACCCAGACACTTTTTGCTTCACTGTTCGCAAAAGGATCGTGTCCAGTTGGCACCATAAAGCTCCGACACCCATTTTAATTCCAAGCCAGCATCAGTGAGTAGTGTAACACAGAGTCATAGAATCATGTAGGTTGGAAAAGACCTTTAAGGTCTTTGAGTCCAACCACAAACTTAACACTGCCATGGGCATCATTAAACCATGACCTTAAGTGCCACGTTTTAAACACCTCCAGGGATAGTGACTCCACAACTCCCTGGACAGTTTTCCTCCTAACGCGGATCAGTGTTTATTCCTCTTATTTTGTGTACAAAGGTTAAATTAAATCCCTGCCAGGGTGATCAGCTCTGTCTTCCTTGATCTCTAGAGATGGGATGGAGGGAGGAGATGACAGAGGGATGCTAGGAGGGAGGACCAGGGGTGGCCATGTAGCAGCTCCACCAGCCAGCACGCATGGCAAGAGCTGCAGCTCCCAGTCAGGAGAATCTCACAGGAGCTGTGCTTGTGGCAGCCCCTCAAAGGCCAGTTTGTGCATGGAAAGACATCTACCCCTGTAAATAAACAGCCCCAAAGTAACAAACCATGTGTCATTAAAATCACAGTTCTGCTCTCTTGGGTTGTGCTGGAAGTCAAAAGCATTCACATTTAGGTCAAAGTATCTCATTTGTCCTTGGGAAAAAAAAAATAAATTCATCTGGACTTCGAATATTTTGGTTAAAAGGAAAATTAAAGAAAAGGAATGTTACATAGAAAAATTACTATATTTTTGCTTCTTCCCCTTAAAGGTTCAAAGTAAAACTTAGGAGAAAAATACTGAAACTTCAAAAATATTCAACATTCAAAACCATTTAAAAAAATACTGACACAGTGCATTTTGCCTCAGTCCTGCCCTGTCACAAACAATGAGAAAAAGAAACACTGCATCCAGTCTTCATCACTGATTATTAACAAGAAAATGGATCCACCTTACATGTCTTAGCTCTGAGAAGTACTGAAGTTTCCTAGAAAAAGGGATGCTACCTGAGCACTGTTATTTTGCTTCTCAGCAGACTGATGTTGGTCTTTAAGGGAAAACAGAAAGAGATCAAAGATCCTGGGGTCACATCCTTCTTTTTCCAAGAAAGGCTTAAGGGCAGTGAAGGCTGGTAACCTCCAACATCGGATACACATACCTACACTCCTGATTATGCTCAGCAATCAGTTTTGGTGGGTAACCAGACATTTACCACGCCCTCTGCAGTAGACAACAGATCAAAGAGATCAGGAAAAAAGAATTTCTACAGCTGATTCAAACAGTCTTGCCTAAAAAAGCAAATTAACAGAGATAAACAGCTGCTCATGTTTGTGAGATGAGAGACAAGCATTAGTTACCTGACCTTACGAGTGCCTCGTGCCAAACTTTCTGTCTAGGGTGCTATTTCAAAGAGTCGGATTGAGCTTACTGATAAAATGAAATTTGGAAAGGAGACAAGCTTCTGCAGGTGCCCTGCAGTGCTCCAGCATACACAGCAACTGTGTGCTCAGGTGTACCTGGGGACATCACATGCTTTCCTCCAATTGTGCGGCTCGGCAAAAAACATCTGATGAGAATTTAAGATTTCAGAGGTGACCACATTCTTCACTGCCTGACTAGCCAGCATCCTCCTAATAGAGCACAGCTAAAACCACAGCCAACTGTGGTACTGGTTTAATCAAAGTAGTAAGTTGGCATGGGTTAGGTGAGAAGGAAAACAAAATGTATTTTGTTCGTAAGGTGGGTTTGTAGGTTTGTTATCTCTTCGCAAAACTTTTTAAAAAGCTGTACAGAAATTTGCCATCAACAACTGACCTCAAGCAGATGCAAAGTGCTAGAAGCTGTTGTAACTGTTAAAGAATTTGATACCACTTAGCACCTATACATATTTTCCATCTTTTCTCAGATCTCTAGAATGTCCTTGAGAGACTTTATTGAGGCGTTTCAGTACTTAAAAGGGGCCTATGAGAAAGATGAGGACAATCATTTTAGCAGGGCCTGTTGTGACAGAACAAGAGGTGATGGGTTTAAACTAAAAGAGGGGAGATACAGACTAGATATGAGGGAGATATTTTTTACAATGAGGGCGGCGAAACACTGGCCCAGGTTGCCCAGAGAGGTAGTAGAAGCCCCATCCCTGGAAACATTCCAGGTCAGGTAGGATAGGGCTCTGAGCAATCTGCTCTTTGAAGATGTCTGTGCTCACTACAGGGGGCTTGGACTAGATGACCTTTAAAAATCCTTCGAACCCAAACCATTCTATCATTCCATATTATAACAGACGGGATGGAAATCTGCTGCCTGCATACTACCATTTAAAAATAGTTGCAAGAGGGGTTCTTCTACACCACTCAGCTATGATTTTTTAGGGTTCTCACCCTTTTGAAGCTAAAACTTGGATTCTGAAAGCATCTGTACATGTAGCAAAGGCAGCATGCTGCTTTATTGAGCTGCATGTATGGGTTGCATGTGCAAATAAAGAAGCCAGAAAAGTATAAAGTCACAGAAATATTATATGAAAAACATGGAGCGTTCACTGTGTCCTCAACTTCAAAGAGGGGGAAAAAAACCACAAAACCAAGGTAAATATCTTGACCCTAAACTGCACATTACAAAAAAACCTTGTACTCTTTGCAAAAGGTTTGTGTTACAAACGTTCTGGTATGGAAATCGAAATCGTTCCTTTTTAGAACAAGATTGACTGATTTCCATCTAAGGTAACAAATTAGTTCCCACTGGATGGAGCGCTTCAGAATGGATAACATATTAAGTGCAGTTTAGGAATAGTCAAAAAGAAGCTGAAGCATAATATATTGGTGAAATAGAATCATAGAATCAAGGTTGGAAAAGACCTCCAAGATGATCAAGTCCAATTTTCTACCTAACACTTCCATGGTCACTAGACCATGCTCTCAAGTGCCACACCTACTCACTTTTTGAATACCTCCAGGAATGGTGACCACACCACCTCCATGGGCAGGCCGTTCCAATGTTTAACTACTCTTTCACTAAAGAAATTTTTCCTAATATCTAATCTGAATTTCCCCTGGCACAACTTGTGGCCATTTCCTCTTGTCTTGTCATTAGTTACGAGGCAGAAAAGGCCAGGACCTGCATCTCTACAATCTCCTTTCAGGTAGTTGTACAGAGCAATAAGGTCACCTCTCAGCCTCCTCTTCAATTCCCTCAGCCTCTCCTCATAAGACATGTTCTCCAGTCCCCTAACCAGTTTTGTTGCCCTTCTCTGTACCCTCTCCAGTAGCTCTATGTATTTCTTATTCCGCAGTGCTCCAAACTGGACACAGTATTCCAGGTGTGGTCTTACCAGTGCTGAGTACAGGGGCATGATGACCTTCCTGCTCCTGCTGGCCATGCTATTTCTGATACAAGCCAGGATGCTGTTGGCCCTCCTAGCCACCCAAGCACAGTGTTGGGTCATATTCAGCCGGCTGTCAACCAGCACCCCCAGGTCCCTTTCTGCCAGGCAGCTTTCCAGCCACTCGCCCCCAAGTCTGTAGTGCTGCTGAGGGTTCTTGTGATCAAAATGCAGGACCCTGCACTTAGTCTTATTAAACTTCATAGATCTGACTTTAGCCCATTGGTCCAACCTATCCAGATCTCCCTGTAGAGCCTTCCTACCCTCCAGCAGATCGACACCCCCACCTAATTTCGTGTCATCTGCAGATTTACTGTGGGTGCACTCAATCCCCTCATCCAAATCATCAACAAAGATGTTAAACAAGACTGGCCCCAAAACTGAGGCCTGGGGAGCACCACTCGTGACCTGTTGCCAACTGGATTTAACTCTGTTTACCACAACTCTCTGTGTTTGGTCATTTACCCAGTTTTTAATCCAGTGAAAAGTACATTTATCTAAGCCATGAGCTACCAGCTTCTCCAGCAGAATGCTGTGGGAAACGGAGTCAAATGTTTGCTGAAGTCCAGGTATACAACATCTACTGCTTTTCCCCAATTCACTAGGTGGTCACCTGGTCATAGAAGGAGATCAGGTTGGTTAAACAGGACCTGCCCTTCATGAAGCTGTGCTGGCTGGGCCTGATCCTCCGATTTTCCTGTATTTGCTGTGTGATCACACCCAAGATTAACTGCTCCATAATCTTCCCTGGTATCGAGGTCAGGCTACAGGCCTGTAGTTTGCTGGATCCTCCTTTCTGCCCTTCTTGTAGATGGGCGTCACATCGGAAGCCTCCAGTCATCTGGGACTTCTGTTAACCAGGACTGCTGATAAATGATGGAGAGTGGCCTGGAAAGCTCCTCTGCCAGCTCCCTCATCTTGGATATCTGTCTGCCATATCTCAACAGAGAACAGTAGTTCAATATTCAGTGTGTCCTAAGTGGAAGAGAAATAACCAGAATTTTGTTCTAGATATGTACGTTTGCAAAATCTTACTTTTCATCTGTATCTTAGGCTGCTAACTGAAAATAAACGTAAGAACAAAAAGTTCATCATCACTTTCATACAATTTCTGAAGTGTTGCATTGGTTCCCTCTGTTGTAGTAAGATTAACTACATCAATTAATAATCACAAGATGACTAACCAAGCTAACACAAGAAAGTCCAGATATAAAATTCTCTTGAGGAGGCTGAATTACCTTATTATTTGAATGCAAGAGTTGCTCATTGTTGTCAAGTGTAACCCTATATTTTAATGACAACACAGTTCTTTCCGTGTTCATATTAACTTTCTAGGCCTCTCCCCAGTGGAAAGAATCAGTTCAAGCGAGCGAAATAATATGATTAACATTCTCATAGCTTACTTTCCAAAAGAAATGAATACATCAGATTAAATGTGGACACATTTGCCTGACATACGCAATAAGATTTCAATATTCCTCACTAAGCCGACTAGTCAACTGTTTAACATCGTTGTGCAAAAGCTTTTGCTATTTTTTTAATAGCTCTTTAGTTGCAGCATCCTCAAAGTATCTAAGCAGGCAAAACCATTTTGCAAACAGGTTCATGTATAGAGCACGTATTTTAGCATTATTTCCATTATTTCTAACCTTCTTTAGGAAAGGATTATACTGATATTAAGTAGCTCTAGTGAAAGGGTGACCAGGCATTATCCAAAGTTTTCTTGTTCTCGAAGACCCACCTCACATGAACCTTATCACATACCTTGAAATTGGGCTCTACAACATCTCGGCCTCAAAGTCAGTTTAGATCTCAAGCTGTGGTCTTAAACTGAACGTCAATAAATCTCCATCTAAAGTTGGGCAGTCCAGAACTTTCTTTGCCAAGTCATTGGGTGTGGTATATGATGAGACGGACAACAAGACAATCAATTGTCGGGCTTTTTTAGCCAGTAGTGGAACCTCTCAAAAAACATTAGCTCATTATATACAAACCAGTGAGCAGCCTTCGAGTAACAGTATTTCTCTCACTTGCTTGTGTGTGTTTGTCTCTGGTTGACCCTGTGACTCTTAACACGGGTTTGTGAATGGTCTAAAGGTGGTTTAAAGCATGACCACAATGACTCCAGATCAAGCTCTCATGAAAGGAAGCAGTTAAAACACTTATTTCCAGAACAGCATTTTTAGTTCAGATGCTGAAACATGAAATTACGCTCCTACCTCATCAGCATCCATGGCTGTCAGCTGCAATATTTTAGATCCATCTCCTATATTCTCTTCCACAGTCAGATCCAGCATATCTGTGGGGAACACTGGTGGATTGTCATTGATATCCTGAAGTGTTATTTCCACCTGTAAAAAGAAGAAATTGGGAAAAGTTCTGTGAGCACTGAGAGTTAGATGCTGATCAGACCTGAATGTTACAAATCACATAATTTTGAAAGAAGTCAGGTAAATTGTTCTTAATCACATGAATTAGAACATTCCCAAATCACACTAAAAACAGGCAAAGCCTCTCCGGATATTAAAATTCCACATTGTTATAAAATACTCACAGAAAAGCCTCTAACATAAATAAAGTTAATTTGACTTGTTGATAGCAACTGATTTAAAATGGTCCTGGTCTAGTTTATATTGGAAAAGATCCACTGATGGACTGTCATTGTAATCCTCAAAGTCGGCCCCTGGAGGATAGCTGCCAAGTCTCGGGGCAGGAGATCATTCAACCATTAAATGCTGCCTGACATAGAGATGAGGCGGTATAAAATTCTCTCTGAAATGTTTATATATTGGCAAATCTCTGTTCTGAGGGAGGAAAAAACACCCTTGCACTTTGTATTTTTTTTTTTAATAATCTGTTTTTCTCAGAGCTCTCCCCTAATTACAAACATAAATGTTACTTTAGAAGCACCCACTAGCATCTACTCTCCTTGCCTATGCACACCTAAACAAAAGTTCTTCTCATATGCGATATTCAAATGCTTTTCCAAGTAGTAATTACAGTTCCCAAAAGGCTGCTATGTGTTCTTTATTCTTAGTTTTTCAGAAGCAAGGTTGCTGCCCTGCTGCTGCTCATTTCAAAAGCCGTAGAGCTCCATTTTCCTTTGTTGCTGGGTATGGCACATAATATTAAAAAAAAAAAAAAAAATTGGACGCGGTTTATATTTATCATGGGGGGAAAAAAAAAAAAGGAGCTTCTTTCGGACCCAAAATATTAACCACCCACCAAACTCTGAAGACCCACTAATGAGAAAACTAAGTAGCTGAAGGAGGTCTGTCTTTCTTGATCATCAAAGAATAGCGACAAGGCTGTTGCATAGGGAAGCAAAGGTATGGATAATTTACTAAGATACCTGGATTGACAGACAAAGTATAATTTATACTACAGTTCCTGCCATGTCATTATCCACAAGAGATCTCTCTAGGCTTAATTGAATATATACAGGCTACGCTGCTCTGGAGATAATCAACCCAGATATCCCTGGTGATCTGAGGTCTACAATTTCTACTGCTTCTAGTTATCTGCCATAATATTTTCAATTTTTTGTTCTGTTTTCATAAAGATCACCGATTGCCAAGCCATCCTTGTGAGGACGATCCCAAAGATAAGCACTTTAGTGACAGAGGCTTGGCTGTCCCTGCAGAATGACTGAGCCACCCGGGCTCACCTGTTGCGTCTTTCCCCAAGCTCTCAGCGCATGCATCCAAGGATCATTAGTCCTCGGCTTCCCCAGAACACATTCTGAACGATGCTCCAGTTTTCTGTCCTCCCAAAGCAGACTGTTTTAGAGAGTTGAACATTTCCACCCATGCTAGACTTAGTGATGGAACAGATTTGGTGCATCATGCTACTATTCTTTATCAAAGATCCTGAAAATATAAATAGCTGTAGATATGCAAATACTCTGAGAGCATAATTGATCTTGGCACACCTGGTATTTATACCATATTTAATTGTTTTGACTGTTCACGAATGGTACATAAGACACTTCGTGGCCTGAAGCAGATTAACCCAGGAGTTTTCATCATTAAATTTAAATCACAGAATCATAGAATCATTTAGGTCGGGAAAGACCTTTAAGATCATCAAGCCCAACCATTAACCATGAAATCCCTGACAACAGAAGCACAAGGAGCGCTGACTGAAGCATCACAACCAATGTCTCGAAAACTAACTAAACAGACACAAACTATCGGAGAATAAACCAGCTCGTGTTGGTTATCATGATGCCTGCTCCATTTGGGCGACAATTAATCACAGAAAAGGGAGAGCTGTGGTAGAAACGACAGACAAAGCATTTTGCCACCTATCCTTATCAAGCAGGTCCTGTCCCCTGAACTGGCACAGCAAACTGTGGATGCTCTTCTTCTCAAAGTAGAGCATTCCCCCAGTTGTGGTTTCAAGGTAAAGCAGCTGCGCAGCTCTGCAATTTATTTACTCATTCCACAGATTTCACACACAGCTCATGTTTCACCTGCAGGTGACACTGCAGCACCAGAACCCTTTTTCATGATGAAAGAACATATGAAAAATATGACAGCTTCTGGCGTTCTGGGGTAGGAGTTGCACATTGCCTACAGCTTGCATAATGGAAAGTAGTCAGCATCCAGGAATACAGATNAAGAATAGAAAAAGTAATTTTATCCTGAAGAATCAGCTCACAAGTAAACAAAGACAGTATTTTATACTAAAGATGTGCTTTACAAGGTGGAAAACGAATTCTGAAAAATTGAAGAGAATTTTTCAGAAAGAGACCTCAATATTTTTAAACAACATTGACACCATGATTTACTATTTATCCACAGGGCTTAGATAGTGCCTTCTGCCCCATAATTCAATGTTGGCTAAGTCTAATTAGCATCCCTGTATAAATATATTTTTACTTCAGCTTATGCACAGTACTGCAAATCTAAGGAACAAGAACCTGGGATGTGCCCACGGGCAGAAATTTCACTCAAGTCATACATCTCTGAGAAAGACTGGATAAAAATCTTCAAATATTCTCCAAAACAAGAGTGTTAAGTTTAATGCCTCATTTCAGGAAGTATACATCCTGATTGAGTTTGCGTGTAAACTGCATGCCCAGTCTTCTAATTCAGGAAATTAGCTTCATAATTATTTCAAAAGTTCCAAGCCTAAGCAGAAGCTCACAGGACAATCACAACTGCAAAGTCTTTCATTGCCACTGGGCACTGGAAGATTTCAACATCTTATCACATCTTTACTGATGAGAAAAAAAAAAAAAGTACCACAAATTTTTAATGAAATATCTAAATTCAATTTCTCCCCTACCGATTGCCTCTATCCTTCTAATCCCACATTACCTTTGCATAAAATGTGTCGCTCAGATCCTTAAAATACACAATTCAATTAATATCTCATGCTACCAATTAATAACTATGTGCAATTAAGTCTCAGACTTAATGAAGCCAAGACAAGGTGGTCATGGCAGTATTACTGGACATCTGTAGCATGGGCATTGTGTTCAGAAAGGTCTACAGCACATGTGCTCTGCTCTCAGCTTGCGCCGGCAGCAAAACACCCACCAGCAACAACAGCAAGTACAGGAATAAATATCTAGGAAAAAAAAGTCTCAAAAACCTGAAATATGCCACAGGAAGAAAAAAAAAAAAGGGAGCTTATGGGATTTCTCCCAGCCTTGGTCCCTGAACAGGAACCAACCATTATTGGGAGACAACATCTGTACAACTGTAGGAAACAACAAGCCCAGGCTACAGGGAAAGCAATAACCACCACTCCCTTCTCCAAATCTATCCAACATGGAGAATAGTCTTCACTGACCCCAAACTCATCAGTTAATATGACTCTAGGATGCAAGCCAGTGACACAAACTAGTCACCTGAGAGCGCTCCTGGAACTGCTCGAAGTCCTGCACTATGGCCAGTCTCAGACCAAAACCAGACTTGAATTTCTGCAGAAGCCAGAGGAACATAAACAGTCACAAGACGCTTCTAAATCTGTTAAGGCTGTGATAGAAAAACTGATGAAGAGAGTGAAAATATTGTCTTGCTTTAGTTGTTTAGGGGAAAATTAAGAAAATCAGAAAGTTTTGTTCTACCCACGTGTGTGCATGTATGTGTGTAAATCTCCACAAAATTAGTCTACTTTTGTGCAAATTCCAGTGTAATGCTTTTCTGCCACGTTTAATGCATCTAGAAAAACAACTGAAAACCAAAGCATTTTCTCACAGTTTATTCTGCAGAAAACTACGTGTTGCTTATTTACTATGCCTTGTAAACTAAACACAGTAACATATTAATGTCTATGCAAAATATCTTTGGGCGGTTTTTTTTGCTTGTTTGTGTGTTTGTTTTATGTTTGATTCAACCCATATTAAACTCAGATGCAAAAAAATACAGATGTACAACAAACCACAGACATTAGCAAAATGAGCAAGTCAAATAATACCACAAATTTCCCCATGTCTGATTCAATTTCTCCTTCTCCAGCCTTAGTAATGTTCTTACAGTGAGTGACACACCATGGTGCTGCCAGTATTACAGATGGTCAACCCATCCTCATTTGTGACAATTTGATTGCTGCAGCTTGCTGCCATGGGCATTTTCAAAGCAGAGGAAGTATTCATCACCTTGATCTTGTTACGATTCTTATTTGCTGCTCAAATTAGTCTTTTGTGGTTCTTCTATAAACAAATTCAGAACAGATTGAGGCAGAGCACTCACCTCCAACAGCATCACCTTAATTTACTTAAAATACAGATGTAAGAAAAATAAGAATTCTTTTCTCCAGGCAGACAAACCCTCAGGTCTTAGCAGATATAATGAATCATACCAAGACCTCACTTCATAACATAGAGAATTTATTTAAGAATTTAGGGCATGAACCTGAACATAAGAAGTCACTGGGAAATTCACTGTCATTCCAATATGTTGTCTTGGAAGAAAGTAGAAAATACCGTCTTTGAATGAACTGATGATATATATGAGGAGTCTATGTGAAAGGGACTCATTACAAAGAGTGATAGAATCATAGAAGCATATAATCATCAACGTTGGAAATGACCTTCAAGATCATCAAGTCCAACTGTCTACTAAACATTATCATGATCACTAAACCATGTCCTGAATCTCCACATCTACATGGTTTTTGCACACATCTAGGGATGGTGATTCCACCACCTCCCCTAAGTACTCTGTTCCAACGCTTCGCCACTCTTTCAGTATAGAAATTTTTCCTAACATCCAACCTAAACCTCCCCTGGTGCATTTTAAGCCCATTACCTCTCGTCCTATCGGTAGCTACATGGGAGAATACACCATGATGAGACAGTGATGCTGCATTGTAAAGTCTTCAATAGCTTCACACTTTGTACATGGTTCTGAAAATAATTTATTTGAGATAGGCGGCAAAGAGGAACTCAATTATGATGGAAACCAAGAAAAAAACACATTATTTTTATTGTCAACTAAAATGAATATCAGCTTGCATTTCAATAATCTACTCCTATTCAAAATAATTTGTTGAAATAAGAAATGGTTTCAAAAAAGACAAAGTTTCATTTCTTACAGCAAAAGAACCAATCCACTTAAAAACTGTCGGGGTCAGAACAATCCCCACTATCAATACAGGCTGGAGGATGAGGTGATAGAGAGTAGCCCTGCCGAAAAGGACTTGGGGGTTCTGGTGGATGAGAAGCTGGACGTGAGCAGACAGTGGGCGCTTGCAGCCCAGAAGGTCAATCTCATCCTGGGTTTCATCAAAATAAGCATGGCGAGCAGATCAAGAGGTGATTCGGCCACTCTACTATGCTCTGGTGAGACGTCACCTGGAAAATTGTGTCCAGCTCTGGAGCCCTCAGCACAGGAAGGACGTGGACCTGATGGAGCAGGTCCAGAGGAGGGGCACAAAAATGATCAAGGGGGCTGGAGCTGGGGTTGTTCAGTCTGGAGAAAAGAAGGCTTTGAGGAGACCTAATAGCGACCTTCTAGCACCTGAAAGGAGCTTATAAGAAAGCTGGAGAGGGCCTGTTTACAAAGGATTGTAGTGAAAGGATGAGGGGCAACTGTTTTAAATTAGAAAAAGGCAGATTTAGATTGGATGTTAGGAAAAAGTTCCTTACTATGAGGGTAGTGGAACCCTGGAACAGGTTGCCCAGAGAGGCAGTTGAGGCCCCATCCAAGAAGACATTTAAGGTGAAGCTCGATGAGGCTCTGAGCAACCTGCTCTATTTGAAGATGCCCCTGCTTCCTGCAGCAGGTTGGACTAGATGACCTTCAGAGGTCCCTTCCAACCCAAATGATTCTATAATTCTATGAAAAACACTAGTACTTCAGACAATTATTATTCAACAGACTAAACAAATTCCATGTTCCACATAAAAAGCTTAACATGACAGTTTTATTCTGGAACAAGAAAATATTTTAGTGACCAAACTTACTGGGGTTTATGAGCTACAAAGGTATATAAAATATAGCATTGCCCAAGAAGGCAACATGCCAAATTCTATCCGATCGTAACACCTTCTATAAACCAATGGGCTCATTTGGCCAGAATCTATCCCTGTATTTTATTACACTTTTTAACATTTATTTTTCTTTTATTTAAAGGTGAGGAGGGTTTATAGGCAGAATAATTTTCTTAAGTTATTCTATCAAATGAAAATGAGGGGAAAAAAAGATGCTACAGCAAACATGACTGAGCTCATGTGGCAGCATCAGAGGTCTCAAAATGCATATAACGATTCTTGCTTGCAGCCACCCTATCCACTTTACATGCTTGATAAGAGATCTATAGATAGAACACGATCTAAGAAGAAAGGAACTCCCAGATGTCTCATGCGTTCAGTACTTCTTCAAACGCTACAGCTATTTGATTGAAGATCAAACAGAGTGGAAAGGCAACAGCTTTTCTTTCAATTTATACATTGTTGAGTCATTCTTCTTCCCTTTGCTTGCTGCCGTGATGTTCCCTGCCTCTCCCAAGAGATAACATCTAATAATCTACAGGGATCATTGGCACACATTGCCCCAAAGGATTTTGTTTAGGTTTAAGCCGTTATATGATCCTTCATATAAAAAAAACTTAAGCTTATTCTCCTTTGCTGGAGACCACGGCAATGTGTCATCAATTTTAGCAGAATAAAAGTGAAATGATTTTACTCCCCATCCCCTGGTAAATATTCTAAATAACATTATTCATGATGGTAACAAAAATTCAACCGTTAACTTATCACATCCATGTAGCTAACTGAATCTGGTCAACGTTACTCATTTTTCTGCTGCCTCTATCACTCTGGCTTTTTGTTCATCCAGCGAACAATGCTCTGCTAACTCTGGAAAACACACGCGTATGCGTAAATTCCTTTTTTATTGCTGTGAGTAATCATATTGGCTACTCACACCAGTGAAGTTACAGTTATACTAAGTGTTTGCAGGACCAGTGTGTGCGTGCTTCCTCCAAACCGTGAAGGCAAAGGAACGAAAAGGTTAAGGGTCAGAGCACAAGCAAGCAAAAATGTCATTTCAAGAAGGAAAAGAAGAAAAATAATTCTTATTTTTTTAAATAATCATCTTGAAATTCCTAGAAAATCTCTAAAATATCACTTTATAAGGAAAAAATCCCATATGCTATCCGGAACCAGTTTCCCACCTTGCTCTAACTAAAATACTGGCCAACAGTAAGTGTGGGGGTGAAAAATAAACACATATGTTTTAAAATCACTTGAATAACCAATAATAGGAGAGCTCAGGAAGGTGGAAAACCTGAACTACAGACCATGCATATTTACAATTTCCACAACAAGATGGAAAGCCCATTTGTAAAGAAAACGTCTTGGGACAAGGCAATAGCTTTTGCTTAGACAGAGGCTGAATGAGGTATCTGAATATCCCATTTTCCAGGAGGGAAACAATCCCAGTGCATGCTAGCACAATAAAAATCACATTACTCTATTGTGCTGCAGGCCAGCAAACCTGTTAAATAGAAATAAAAAGTTGTTAAGGATCCCACTATTAACAGTGGGAAGATTGCAGCTGGGGATAAAATGTGCAAAAAGCCCTCTAAAAAGGCATTGCTTGGATGAAAAACACAAGTTTGAATGTCCAGATGCAGCAGCAGTCACTTGATATTTGAGTTTTGGGGTAACACTTTCGATAAAAATCAGTGCAGTGAATAAAATCCAAATTTCTTCTAGTATATTTCAGGTAAAGTTTCTAATTTTTTGTTGGTGACAATATTGTGCTTAGGCAATAAATGGATGTGTCAGACATACACTTAGACTTTAGACACTTAAGGTGTCTCCATGGAAGGAGACTTAAAAATTTTGATGTCTCAGCTCAAGAGTACCTTAATGAAAGAGAGGATACAAAAGCTGTTCTGGGCTACACAACTGCCCCCCTCCAATCGCCCCAATGCAGATCAAAAACTGACCCAGCACACAATAACAGTTTGAGCCCATCTAGAATAGGAATTACAGCAATATTCTCTTTTCCCTCACAAAATCAGAAATTATCTACTTTTTACTAGCCTTGAAATTATTTGGAAACTTAGGGCTCAGTGCATTTTGTCAACTTGTTCCATTTTAGTCATTAAAAAAAATGAATGGAAACATGATTAATGAGATTTATATGTAAAGCTGGAATTTCCCAGGTAATTTATATACAGGGGCTCTAATTCCAGTATTTTAACCTTCAAAAACTCAGTGATTTAACTGGCACTACCAGAAAAATCATAGAATCATAGAACAGTTTGAGTTGGAAGGGACTTTTAAAGGTCCAATCTCCTGCAGCAAGCAGGGACACCTTCAACTAGAGCAGGTTGCTCAGAGCCCCATCCTATCTGACCTGGAATGTTTCCAGGGATGGGGTTTCTACCTCCTCTCTGGGCAACTTGTGCCAGTGTTTCACCACCCTCATCATAAAAAAAATTTCCTTTACATCTAGTCCAAGTCAGGCGTAAAACTTCGTTCACGGCTATTTAAAATTTAAACACGTCACTTTCTTGTGCTGTCTCTAACAAACGCTCAGCGCTGCAAAGAAAAGGTGCCAAGATTTGTTT
>WEIS01071695.1:23046-36597 GCA_013389965.1 Todus mexicanus | reverse complement strand
CCTGGAGTCTTGATTATAATGTTTCACTGCATCCAGAACACTTCATCACGCAGCACAGCCCAAATCTATTATGGCTTGCAAGTGACTCATGCTTTAGCTATGAGAAGACCATAATCAAGAATGTTTTACATAAAAATGCCAAAAAGGTTGGTAACTTAATTTTGATTCTACGTAGGTATGCAGGGTCTCCGCATCCAGCCTTTGCTCGCCTGCGCAGACAATCGGGCACTGTTTGGAAATACATTGCCTATTGTGGTTACATCTAACTTCCCCGCAAAGCCCAGATGATAACATCACTGAAAAGAAATGGCTTGTTCTTGTGAGAGCTGCAAATACCTCTTTCAGCTGATATGCAGTGTGATTTAGCCATTTGTAATAGGGGACAATTTTTGGGTTGGAAGGCACCTTTCAAGGTCATCTAGTGCAATCCCCCTGTAGTGAGCAGGGACATCTTCAGCTAGATGAGGTTGCTCAGAGCCCAGTCCAACCTGACCTGGAATGCTTCCAGGGATGGGGCTTTTACCACCTCTCTGGGCAACCGGTGCCAGTGTCTCACCACTCTCAGCGTAAAAAATATCATCCTTCTATCTAGTCTAAATCTCCCCTCTTTTAGTTTAAAACCATCACCCCTTGTCAAGGTCATCTAGTGCAATCCCCCTGTAGTGAGCAGGGACATCTTCAGCTAGATGAGGTTGCTCAGAGCCCAGTCCAACCTGACCTGGAATGCTTCCAGGGATGGGGCTTTTACCACCTCTCTGGGCAACCGTAGAACAGAAAAAAAAAAAAAGTTTTTCCAAAGGTAAAGCAAGCCACATTGCCATTCCTGCTCTCCCTGAAATTAGTATTTTTATGTAACGGTTTAAGTACTACAGCATTTATTGCTTTCTAAAAAGACGCCTGGTCTGATGTGCAACAGAAGGAATTAAGACTGACTTAAGGGATGCACAACTCAAACTTTGGCTAATTTAAGAAAGTTACATCACGCTGATTTTAAAACACACAGCAAAACATATATAATCATATACGTGGAAACCAGAAATAACCCAGCTTCACAATAAATGAGAGATAAACATCAGCGTGGCACAATGAATAAAAATGATAAGAAATGCCACAAGCAGTCATGTTTTCTTCCCCCCTTCACCACCAAAACCATAAAGAAATGCAGGTTGTTTTGTCAGTGTTGGTAAATCAGTAACAGGTGTAGCTCGGTCAATATTCATACAGTATAAAAAAGGAGATTTATTGTTCAAATAAATTATTTCAATCTCCATTTCAATAGGGCCAATGAACATACTAGGACCTCTAGCACGGCTTGGCCATGGAACAGACCAGAAAAACTCCTCCACCCATCCTTTCACTACCTACCCATGCATACTGGGACATATACACACATGGTCCTATGTCATCTCCCCAGATAAAAGGGGTAATTTTCTCATAAAGACATTAATTCTTCTGTATCTAGCAGTACCTCCAGTTACAAACCATATTCCAAATACCTGCCAAACCAAGACAAACACTTGGCAAACACTTGCTAGTGAGGTTTTCTTCTCTCTTCTTTTTTCCCTCTTTTTTTTTTTTAAATACTCAAAACATAATGCATTTGGGAACCATTTAGTTTATAACTTTGCATTTAATTAAATGAGGTCTGCTGCCATGTAATAAGAAATTGATTGAATTGGTAGGAACATTTCTGCCCATGCCAGAAAAAAAAAGAAGGATAAAAGACAGAAATAGTAAGCATTACCATTTGAAGGATGGGAATGTCACACCTCTATATTAAATAAATCACCTAATTAAACTTACAAGTGTGACATTTAAGGCACATTCCATCATCAGGACAATGGGTAAATCCACTCCATCAGTGAAGGCTGCCCAAGTAGTAGAAGAAAAGCTCTACCCAGAGCCATGGTAGAAGCAGCATTACTATAGTCACTTAAGAAGCTAGTTTGGGTTTTTTTTCAATGAGCGGAAAGGAATTAAAAATACAGGATTGAATGCTGACTGATGGTTTGCAATGTTACACAAGGGTTCCTGAGAAGAAAGCCTATATAAGTCTAAATAGATTTTAGCAAATAAAACACATAAGCCAAAGTGTTACTTTCTAGTTTCACATTAAGAAGAACAGGGCCATTTTATATAAACGCCTAAAAGCTTTTCCCCACACAGCATCAACAGGCTGCTAGCAGGCAACTGCCAGGTTAGAAACTCCAAATATTTTCAAGTTGTCCTACAAATTTTGCCTCCTCACCTCACTCCCTCTTTGCAGATTGCTGACTTCTGCAGCAGCTTCACATCTGCTCCAGCAGCATCGGAGGGTGTTGCCTCTCGATGGCCCTGGCCCACTTTCATCCAGCAAGGCTTTTTAATGTGGCCACAGATGGACCTTCTCATTGTGGTTGCCCTCAGCAGACCCAACTGACCATCAAGGCTATGGTGACAGGGTCAACTCTGACAGCTAGACAAGCATCTGAGGATCACAAACAGTTTTGGCAAAATAAGTTTGCGTAGTTCCAGTGAATCTACACCACCTGGCTATATGCTGCAGGTTTGTAGGCCCCCCTGCCTTGTCTCTCTTCTGCATGGCCACTAAAGCCACTGCAAGTCTGCTCAAACAAACAAAGGTCACATGGTACTTAAAAATACTGTACATTCTCTGGAACATTCTGGGGGTAAGCACTAGTCCTGGGAAGGCTAAAACAGATATCGATTCATCCAACTTCATCCTTGGTCTCAAGGAAGTTTGCCAAGGAAAGAGACAAGGCTTCAGCCTCATTGACTCATCTCTCATTGACTTCAGCATGTTCAAATATGACACCTTAAGGGAAGAGAAAAGAGAGACCGTAAAGTTATGCATGCTGTCTTGCAGCCTTCCTATGAGACTCTCCATGACTGACCTGGGGACACTTCACAGCCACCTGCTCCCAAAGGACATTAGAAGAATGTGGTTTTACTGTGGATAGTCCTAAGCAAGCCCAGATTACCACATCAGAAATATCACCAACAGTTGACAACTATAGTACAAACACAGCTGCTAGGAGGGCAAGTTGGACTACTCCAGACAAACTGACCAAACCAAAGCCTCCCTTCAATCAAGTCAAAACTAACTTCGAGTTTTCATAATCTTAGTAAACTTTAAAGGGAAAAAAAAGAAAGAATAAAGAATACACTGGCATTTCTGTGCATCTTAATTTTAGTGTGGCAGGAAGCAGAAATACCACAAGAGAAAAGTTCTCATGGTATTTCCAGCACAGGCGAAACCAAAGAGACTTTTCTTGCTCAGGTTCCTGTCTGATGTCCTGACTAAAACAACTCACCAATCCCTTGCATTATAGCACTTGAGGTTTTTGGCTGTTTTCCTGATCATGCCAGATCTTTGATCCTTTGAGAGTTCACCGCCACTGGTCATTACTACAAGCCTCTGGTTTTTCAAAAACGTATGGAAGAATTGCCAGTTCCCTTCTGAAGAACATACTCAGGGGAAAAGAAAGTAAATAGAATGAATGTTCAAATGTAACCATAAAACATTCCGAAATTCATCACAGAGTTCAAGCATCCTAAAATACACAACTAAAAGATACAATTCTTTGGAAGATAGAATCTAAGCTCAATTTCTTTGCCAGTTTCCTTTATTTTACTCCTCCATTCCTCACAGGTAGTAACATCCGTTAGGTTTCCAATAGGGTGTTTATGCTCTAGCATGCTATTTTTAAGAAACATTAAGTTTTTTCTAAGTGATCTTGTAGGTTAAACTGTAACAACATCAGTCTTGCTGTTTTTAGCTGAATCAAGCAGCTCCGTGTATTGGATGTACAAACAGGCCCACTATCCATGTGGAACAGATTAGAGGATGATCCTTCATTGTATGCTCACAATTAAAGAATTTCAATAGTTTCACAAACAGTCAAGAAACAAGTATTGTAAGGACAAAAATGGAACAGTTTATGGCAAAACGATTCTATTATATTAAAGGGTAGGAGAACAAAAGCAGAGGGTAGGCAAATTTGCTGTATTAAACCAAAGCAAGTCATCTATTGACTTTTAGTAAGAAAATTACAGAAACAAACTTAGGTATCATGGAGAGGTCTAGAAAACAACACTGCATTTTTCCCCCCTTTCATACTTTTACTCCCCCCACTACCCAAAATTCCTAAATCTGAGCCCACTTCGATCCAGAGTATGACACAGCTGCTTTTTTTTTTTCCCACCAGCATAATGCAGAAAAATTCCAGAGCAAAACTTTTATGTAAAAAAATATTTTCTAGATATGAATATAATAATCCTGAAAGCTCTCTGAGAACATCATCAAGTGGTAGAAAGGAGGAAAATAAGGCAGTCAAAGAGTTTTGAATGATTATAACTATGGCAAGGCTCAGAAGCCTCCTCCAGCTCACAGTGTTAATGGTGACAACATAATTAGCGATGTAATTTCATAATGAGCAGTTGGTGATAGGGCAAGTGGGAAAACATTATGCCTCAAAGACATCATAGTGTGCTCTACAGGAATTTGTCTCTCTTACCACAAGTAATAGAATAAGAAGTAGAGATTTGGATGCTGTGTTTAAAACATTCTAAAATGTAAAATGTAAATACCTATCTAGAAACAAACTGTCTGAAAAGCATTATTGGGATTTGTGAGGAATTATTAACATCAAGTTTTGCATTTATCAATAGCTGCCTACAACTTCCAGCATACTTCTCAAACATGATTAAAGGCATCTTTGTAGTAGTAAAATGATTCCTGTATTTGTCTTCCAATAAAAAAAAAAAAAAAAAAAGTACAGAGAAATAAGGTGATATTATCAGTACAGTGAAGTTCATGGCAGATCTAGCTGCTGGCCTATGCCCTCATCATTCCTCATTTTCACATTTTGTGACATTATCCAAAAGCTTTATGGGCACTAATGACAAGAGGAAGAAGGAAACCTCTCGCGAGAAATCTCTGTCTTGCTCTTAGCCCCCCAAAAACCTTCAAAAGCATGTGTATAATGCAGTCATTCCTTCGGTGATTTCTGTGACCCAGTACAGAGAAGCAGAAGCTGCTATTAAAACAGAAAATACTCCAAGGGATGGTACATAAACCATATCTTCATTTTGGGATCCTAAACTACATACCACGATTTGAAAATCCAGTTTGCAAGCAGGAGAAAGATTAGAAAATAATCATACAGTAATTTAAAATCTGTTAAACTAATGTGGAAATGCACTATCAAACAAAGTTTATTCACTATCTACTGCTACAGTGATGACCGTAACAGTGAAATAATCTAGCTACAGTACCCCCATACCACAAAAATGTATAAAGCTCAGCAGACAGAAGTTTGTCAAGCTTTTATTTTTACAAAACAAAAATAATATCCCGGTTTGTGCACACTGGTACATTTTCACACCATTTATTAAGTAAATGCATATCGTACAGGCATGCACAAGTTCAGGATATATTAAAAGTTTTGCAGTGTTTTTCCACAATTTACTCAGTCCTTACATAGACAAACATTCTTTGAAGAAGCAAGTCAAAGCAAACCCTCACTGAGAAATGGCTCAGTTAATCCACTAGCAAATTTACTTGTGCTTTCCTGAACAATATCCGGCGTCTAAACTGATACCACCATGAATCAAATAAGACACAAGAGCTTAAACCTGGACTTCCACCTGGATCTGAATAATTCTGCTTTGCAGCAATGACCACAAGTAGATAACCATTACTGCTACCTGTTAAAATCATAAATGTTGAATTATGGAGACATCAATAATACTAACAGCCTTGAAAACAGTAGAAGTAAAAGGACTTGCTCCTGCCTGCCAAAGCAATATCTGAAATTCTACAAGTTACATAATTAATGTTGGATTTGACTCCTTCACAGATAGATTTCAATCAAATTCTAAGTTTAAAGGACAATACAGTGTTGAACATGATACTGAATTAGAGTGTATTTCATCTTTATGTCAAATTAAGATATAATAAACTTCAGATGTATCTAGCAACTATTCCATAATGCGTTAATATCACATACTATAAAAAGTGTCATTTTTCCTTAATAGTTGAATAAATGCATAGCTAATTTTGAGAAGACTTACATATACAAGTGTGATGAAGAACAAAACTGATCATCAGGGAAAACTGTCACCAACTTTTAAACAACTACTCTTTTATAACCACCCGTGCATATTCAAACTGCTCAGAATAGTCTGGCACAAATCTTGGAGTCATTTTAGATGGATGGGTGGTTGGTATTTGTTTGAAGTTGTTTGGAGTTGGTATAGGACAAAGCGAATTTAACTTAATAGCAGTTTCTTTCAGTTTAGCTTTTTAAAATCAAGCTGTGTCTCATTTTAGATACTCAAGGAGGGTTTTAACAAGTACCACCACTCTCGTTAACTCACCACTGCTTGCCAAGCTTCTAAAGAAATTTTGTTTGCTCTATCTCAGAGTCTCGACATCCTCATATTTTATCAAGTCATCAACATTTCTGTATGAGAAAGGTTCATTTTTGATGCTTAGGAAAGGTGTATAAATTTGCTCAGACCTCATGGACACAATGAAAGTCATAAGTTGTAATGACTGCAGATGTAGCATAGCAAAATTTAAGCACCTGTCAAGCCAGTAGAAACCTGTCCCTCGACTACAAAATATTTTGCATTACAGTTACATTCCTAACTTTTAATGTCTTCATCTTACAGGTCAACTTCATTTAAAATAACTTTCCCCAGGGGATTTTTGACAGCTACAGATACAGAAGTTAAGAAGTACTGCCCTCTTTCTAGAATACTGAAGAAATATACTCATATTTTACATGTGGCAGCAAGCAATAAATGAGAGTTTATCATGAAATCATCACGGAATGGAAAGCTTCAAAACTGGAATAAATACGGTAAATTTCTCATACGTAGCTCAGTTCTCAGCTCTCCCATCATTAGCTATGGGATGGACTAACCGGGCAAGTGACCAGAAGCTCATTAAAATGAGACTTAATGACAAAGAAATTAAAAATACCCAGGAAATTATTTTCTGCAACAGAAACAACTCCTGAAGGTTGTTTTTGAGTATCAGCTGAGTGTCACATATGTAACATTAAAAATGGATTTATGTTACCATCCTGACTTATAAATATTAAGGACAACACATATTTCTTATAACTTCAGATACATTACCTTGCTTTGTAGTTTCTACCTGCTTATTCACAGTTTTCAATACAGTATTTAAATGCCTTTTTAAAGGCATGTTTACCTTTCCTTTATGCTTTATGAGTCTATGACACACATCCTGCTGTGTGCCATCTGCTAGCATGTTATATTTTGTCTCAAAAGAAGATATTTCTTCAAATGATGAATCATAGATCGCTCGTATATTCAAAATATTTTCCTGGTAACTATTACCTGTGTATTTTTTCAAACACATTTCTTACATAAGCGTCATGAAACTCCACAACACAGCCTTCTTAGTTCTTGAAGATCAGTAATTCACATACGCTCTTCAATCAAGCCATGGCAATTCCCACCATGAGTTGGTATACAAAATGCTCCAAGTATTTGCACTACGCTTCAGGGAGAAAGCTACAGGTTATGATTACAGTCATTCAGGTTAAAATAACAACAGTAAAAAGCAATGAGGGGGAAATACTTGCATGAATGCTAATTGATGACTGGATTCACATTCTGCTTTCAGTTACCCCAAAACAAATCCTGAGAGATTCCAGAAAGGTTAATGCCTTTCTTTGCATGTGTTGCACAGGCTAATGTTCTTGGTAAACACTGTTAAATGAATTAAAATGAGCCTATGACACAGAAAAGTTAAAAGGGCTCATTGAAACCTCTTTGTGCAGAAATGTAAACCCTTCGTATCTGTCAAAATTAATGAGAAAGGCCAGAAGAAACGTCACAGTTCTCTGGTCTAGACTGCCTTACATTAATAAATGCTGTAGAAAATCTATTCCTTTCTTCTAGCTCTGGTATTTATATTTTACAGTCTGTTATCTCTTTAATGTGACAGAGAGGACTTCACTGAGCAACAGAATCCACCATCATTTTAATCATCTTTGCAAACGCATGTTCTTGAGGCCACGGTAAACCTCCAAAATTCTTAATTACAGCCCGCAAAAACATGTATAGAAAATAATATCCAAACTGGGGGCTAGGCTGCTACCAAGTGAACAAGCTCACAACACGGTGCTCATGATCACAAGAGGGTCAAGATGAGGTTTAGAAGCTGGATAACGTTATTCAGCCATAATTTTCTATTTGCTAGAAAACAGTCATGGATATTAATTTCAAGACAATGAATCCATGGAAAAAAGTTCTCATAATAAGGAAAGAATGTGCTAATTTGAAAAGTTCCAGTTAAGTCATCCAGCCTCGTTTCCTACAAAGCTCAGCTCTGCTACAGCCCTTTTGTCCATCAGTTCCAAGGTCTCCAAACTGGCTCCTCGTGCCGGTGGCTGAGTCGCAGGGCTGCTTCTCCCTTCCTTACTCCATCCTGACCACAGAGCCCCAGCTACAAGCCAGGTCTGACCCAGAGCTGGAGGGAACTAGGCAAAGCAAACTCCTCTCATTTCTCCCACGATCTGCAGCCTTCAGAAAGCAATACCTTTCATGCATAGCAGCAGCAAAGCCACCACTGAAGCCTACAATAATAATACCCTATGTCAGTTTGAAAACTTTTCCCATCTTAGCCCTTTGAGAAAATCCAGCAAACAAAAAGATCTTACAAAAAAAAACCCCTTACGAAGTGGAATAAGCTCCCCCAGTGGGATATCCCAATGGGACATGGTACATCAGGGCACATAGTTGGGCAGTGACCAAGCAGAGGTTACCATCGAATTCGCTGGAGGAGCACAAATGCTCCCACATCCCTTCCATCACCTCCTTCTAGGGTCTCAGGCAGCCTGGATGTCCCCACACTCAGGAGATGTGACCTACATGCCTGGGGTGTGGAAGTCCTGTTGGCACCTCTGCTAAATCCATACCTGCTGCTACAACTCCTTGTCATTTCTTATTTTTCAGACTGACGAACATGTGCTTAATGAAGAGTAGAAATGCAAATAGGAAACTTAAATCATTCTTCTAATGACAGATAATTAACTGAAATAGTTTGACACATATGAAGATATCCTTTTACCATTAACGCTAGACAAAAACCTTTTCCTGTGCTCCTGGCAAAACATCATGGATGTCAGAATAGCCATAGAAAGCAGCTTATGAAGCATATTATCATAACTTAATTTGCATAAAAGATCATTAAGAATATGCAAATAGCTTCTACACCATATTCAACCACTTTATTTCAGTAAGAGTTAGATGAACTTGAAACTTCGAGTTCTTGGGCTTAATATATGGTGTGGCTTTAATAACTTTGTACTTTGAAGATTTAAAAAGTGTGCTGCAAACCATGATTTCCAGTATTTGTAGCTCTTTAACTTAACTCACAGCTAAAACACTACAAATACATTGCTGAATTGAAAATCATCAGAGAACATATCAAATTCTGCACTAATTTTTGTAATGTACAGTCATTGACATCACTAGTACTTCCTAATTAAGCTTTCTGCACCACACAAAATTTGCTAATTTATGTACAAAGGCAACTCAGCTCTGAGTTTTTGGTACATTCATGTGTGCATCTTATTAAGAGTAACTCCAGTAACACCACAAATTCGATAATCAGTTTGACAAATAACATCATCAGACTCCACAGAAATAGAGCACTGCTTTAATATTATTTTTTTCTTCCAAACTTGAGCTTATTTCCTGGTATTGAAATCATAATTAAATTACAGTTCAATTCCTGCTGTTGTAATCCTATTGACTTCAGTAACTATGCCAGAAAGCAGTTCGTTATGTTAGTCATCTGCTACAAAACAGAAAACAGCAACCATGTCACAAAGTAAGGCCAACGAAGAAGATTTTTTTTTACTCTTACCCCATGCCCCGTCAAATTGTGGAACTCTGCACAATGGCTATGATACCATCTTGTTTCTCTAAAAGCGACTAAGAAAAGGTGACTAAAAACTTCAACTGACGTGGGTGTTTTCCTGGAGGCATAAAAATCTTATTTGTATAACTTATGCGCCTCAGAAACACAAGTTGTATGTCTCATTTGGCGTAGGGCCAGATAATGCTTGCCAAATGCTCCAGTAACCTACATAATTTTTACAGAGCTGATGCACAAGAGAAAAAAGCAGGTTGTTTTTGCATTTGCTACCAGATAACAGCCTTAAAATCCAATGGATTTAGGGAAGTGCTTGAGAGTGGGTCATCCTCTCGGCAGATTGGAAAATACACCTGCACTTACAGGGTACAGTTAAAATCCAAAGGAAAAAAAAAGAAAATTTAATTCCTAACAATTTATCAAAGCACGTCTTAAAAATGAGAATAAATTAGTACATCTCTAATTACATCATCTGCTTTTAAGCCTTTGCATGTGCTTGTGTGCATCTGCTCAGCACAGTTAACAATAACCTTAAAAACGTGAACAGAGATCATGTCACAACTTCTTCAAGACAAATGAAAAAAATATATTAAGTTCACATAGTGGGTATGAACCCACTGATGGGACTAAGATAACGATCACTAGACAAAAGCTCAGTTTGAGAAAGGTATACATAGTAGGACTGGGCTTTTTTTTTTTTTTCTTTCCCAATACGGAAAGGTTGGTGTGAAACTGGAAGAGGCATCTTCCAGGAATGTATTAGCAAAAGAAAAATCTCCACTGGAGAGCTTCATCATAAGTATTCATTGGCTAGTAATGGTGTTTTACAAATAGAGAATTTAATAAAAATGTTATGTTACATATACTTTATTAAAAAGTCTCCCCAAAACAAAAAGTTTACGGCCAGGAAAAGCAAAGAGCCACATTTGAAACCAAATAGAGCTGTCAGCATTTACCCTCTCTCATATTTTAGGAAGCAGGTTTCTGAAGGTATCGCATTAACACATACTTCTGAGCAAACCTTGCCCAGCTGCAGGGGGATCTCAGCAGGAAGGATAGATAACAAAGTCACTTCAGGGGGAGTCTGAAATGTGACATACCTCAAAGCTGAGAGCTACTGAACATCCTCAAAGCCTACATAAAAGCGTCGGGAAGATGATTTCAAACAGAAGGTAAAATATGTTGAGTATTTAAGAGAGACCGCCCGTTTATTCCCAGTTGCCAGCTCCATGCAGAGCTGTATCCTGCAGGAACAGCTGCCCCCCCTCTGGGTGCCCACTATTGCGATTACTTCAGGGCAGTAAACGAGAGCTTTTATCTCAGTTTAGGGCTCGGCTCTGCCAAGGACACATGGACCAAGTGGAAGAGGTCCAAATATTTTGCTAGACTTGCAATTTGTACCGCCTGTGCTCTCATCCTAGTGAAGGAGCAGTGGGATACACCATTGTGTGCAACACACCATTGTGGTGCAACTTCTACACCTTTGCAATGTAATTTCTACACCTTTGCAATGCAATTTCTACCTGCTAATAATAATTTTTTGATTTTTATTTTTTTTATAATGCTGTGAGATCTCTTCCACTGGTGATACCACAGAAGGTACATTTTTCCAAAAAATTACCTACTTCCTTCTGTTGACTCAGGTCACTGTCCCTTCCTAACCTCGCTACCTCTATTTCACTGTTGTTAATATATATGTCTCTCTCTGTATATAAGTAGGCAGATTAAATACCGGCTAAGGTGTCTGTCTTCTAACCATTGAAAAATTAACTAGCTCCCTTAGGCTTTCTTCATTGGCCTTATTCTCTACCTGCAATCTTCTCATAATGTTTATTGCTTCAATATCCCCACTGAGCAAGCAAGCAATGACAGTGACGCGGAGTCAATATATTCTGATGGTTTATAAGGGACCTTCCAACACACACCTCTGTGACATGGGAAGTAAGAGCTACTTAGTATGTCCCTTCTGGAGAGCAGTGATGTCCCAGCATTATTTCCATGTCTTGATGGATAACTCCTGAAGGAGAAGCAAGCGAGGGAAGGAGGAAAGATTATCTGCTAATTCCAAAGTCACCAGGCATGAGATTTTACGCAGAATTTTTTTTTTTAAGAAGGCAAAAGCAGAGAGATGTCATGTAGATGACCATATAAAAGGTTCATAGGCATCTAAAAGACAAGAAGATAAAAAACAGCAGAAAGGCAACTGTGTAAAACAGACCTAATTTCCTGCAGCAATGAAGCAACAGACAGTGTGTACAGGGGGAAAGCCACAGATGTCACAAGGTTCTAGTAGAGGGGGTCCTCCCATCTGAACACAAGCCCATAATGTGCCCCAGCTGCAGGAAAGGCAAACAACATGCTAGGGCATAAAACTAGGAGTGCCGTGCGTATGGCATGAGAAATAATCCTTCTGTTTCGCTACTCCCAGGCCCACCTGAGCTACAGCACTCAGACTGAGTTGCAGAGCAGAAATCCAGTAATAGTGTGCATCCAAAGGGAAGAGCTCAGAAAAAGAGGAGCAACAATGACCACGGTCATTAAATGTGACTCGCCAACTGTACACTATTGAAAGAGCTGAGACTCAGTCTAGAAAAAGACAACAGGGAGAAATTATATGTAAATAGTCTCAAAGCATGACGAGAAAGAGAATAAACTCTTCCGCATGTCCAAAAACTAGAGAACTTAAACAGTAATAAAAGCAGCTTAGGTAAGCAACAGGAGGAAACGTTGCAGCGCTGCCAGGGAGAAGAGTCTCGGAAAGCACAGGAGAAGCCAGGAACAACAAAAGCACACCAAGTCCTGCCTCTGTGCTGAAAAACAGACAGGCTCCAACCAATCCTGCGATACCAGGAAACATGTTCAGGAAACAGCTTAGTTGAACAGTTACTACTAGCAGTTGATAAGACCAACCTGGTAGAGACCACAGTGAGAGGGCAAACAAAATGAAGCTTCACACTGCAGCTTGACACCATCCCAGACGTGCAGGACACTTGTCTGCATCCCTTTTAAACATGGCATAACACAAGCCTTTATTCCGCGATACTTCAGTGTCAGCACCACGTTGAGCAGCACTATCCCTAATAAAAGTCAAGACTTCATACAAAAAACATCTGCATTTGATTTGCTCTTCCTGCTGCTCTGCACATCACCACCACAATTACAAACAGAAGTATTTGGCTCCATGCCTTGCTCTTTTATTATTTTACTATGCTTCACTGCCAATCCTTATGGCAACAGAACTTGCAAAGTCATGGACTTTTATAAAAAAAAATAATCTTATAATACTAAAACCCCTGTACAGTGAGATTCCTCCTATTTTTGGACACCCTGGGGTTTCCAGGTATTGTTTTTGTTCTCATTTCATTTTGTATTTTAATATAATAGCCAGAAATATGAGTCAACACTAATAATCTGAAGGTATTTTTGTTTCAATCTTAGGTATTTCCTTCTTGCTTTCCCTAAGTGATGATTTTATTTCTACTGCAAACTCTTTGGGGCAGAGTCAGTCTGCACTGGACGTTCTTCATCTGAGTTCACAGAAGAAGGTAGAACACTGAACTGTGATCCTTACTAGCACAAACTGACCATTGCTTCATCGTTTCACCTGAATGTTGTCCTAGGTTAAGGTT
>WEIS01071695.1:0-19613 GCA_013389965.1 Todus mexicanus | reverse complement strand
TTTTTTTTTTTTTTTTTGTCCAATAAAGAGAAGGAGCTGCAGGAATCACTCATGTTTTTGAGGGCTGGCACATCTCCTCTCTTCTCTTGTCCGCTGTCATTTAGTTGATGGGCACAAAAATGGTTTTCCTCCACTAACAGGCATGATAACTTGTGTTTCAACACAGAGTCCAACAGCAATTATTTGAATGTTCTCTTTGCAGAGCACTGACTTGGTTCTTATCTTAAATAGCTACGATGACCAAAAGCTCTTCGGTCTTTTGTTTACCCTCTAGATGCTCTTGAAGTAATGCAGTTGATTTAAATGTCTTGGCAGGTTGTACCTCTCCTGGTGCCTTCTTATCCTTTAATTGCCTGTACAGGTATATAATTGTATGAGAATGTTTATACTCGGTCAGACCAAAGGTTCACCTGCTCAGCTCTTTAGCACTGCTATAAGCAAGAGCCCAACTTCAAATCCATACACTTATTATTTGTGAAAGATGTGATTTATGAAAAGTATGTATAGAGAATTTTTGTAAGTAAATTGTATTTTACTGATGGAGTTTGAGCTTGTTTGGTTTTTTTTGGTCTTTATCCCCCCATAATGTGGGACTAAAAAGGTAAGTCTAAGATCATGGAAATAAAGAAAGCACTGGGATGCATGTAAGAATATTTCCCCCTGACACTTCCCCAGCTTCCAGCCATTGTCAGTTCAAAGATTCTCAAGTAGGATATGGTTTCTATATATTGACCAACATCTCCTTGAATCCATGTCAACTTTTAGTCCACTCATTGCTTTTTGGTGGGAAGCTCTACTGTGCAGCTCCATCAGTTATGTAGAGAACCACCTCTTTCCACATCTTCTGGAGACAAAACAAGTTGCTAGCTCCTTTTTTCTTCAAACAGACATGATATGTGATGTTTCAGTACCGCTCCAACAGACTGAGTAGTCCTACACTCATCTTGATGGTCTGTCCCTAAAGACCAAGGAAAATTATTCTGGATACAGGATCAATGCCTCAACAGACTTTACTAACTGAATGCTGGATTAGGATAAAGCAAACTGCTCTCTAGATCTAAGAAAATAAAAAAAATAGATTTACCGGTTGTGTAACCATGAAGTTCTTTGCTGTTTTTTGCAATAGCTGACTATGTACATCCTGGGCTAGGACTTGACAAGAGCGACAAACCTACCAGAGAAAGAGCACCAGGGGGGTACATGGATAAATACTAATCATAAGCAGAGCTCTGGAAGCCAAACCCTGCTCTTCAGGGGAGAAAAAGAAGAATGGAGAGAAATGAGAAGTGACAAACCCCATTGTCTTTGCCTCATTATTTGCAGACAGGTCTTTCAATTGCAAAAATGGCTGTACAAATGCAGTCCTGATGCTCTAAATTTTTTTACGTCTACAGAGGCTGATCCGCTCATGTCCTGCTTTTTTGCGTTACCTCAAAAAATAACTTAAGTCATAAATTGCAGTGATTTTGGTTTTCCGTTGGAAACATACATTTTTCTCTCCCCACACAGGATATTGGTAAGACAGAGGCATACATGAAGAGAACCACCTTCACAGCTCGCTTGCACAAAAATGCCACAGATCAATCCCTAACTTTTATATTAAACAAATAGGAAAGGTTAGAAGTGAAAAGAGCCAGCAGTGCAAGTTTACAGATGATACCTGGCTCTGTATTTTGCACTTTGGGTGCTACTTCTATCACTTCTGAGCTCTCCTGCTGGTGAAACGAGATCAGCTCTTCAATAAAAAACATCTGTCTGAAGCTAAACCAAGGCATGTGATAAATGATATTCATATTCATGGCAGAAATAGAGCCAACACCAGTATAAAGGAAAAAAATATTTCTACTTCTCTGGTATCAGCATCTGGAGGTTTTCCTTAGAACTACTGGTTGAATGGTGAAGTACCGACACTGGATAAGGTCACCTTCCTATCCATCATTTTTAACAGGGATTGTGGCTTCTGATCTCTAATTCGTTCCCTGCTTCTGGTAAAGGAAAGGGGGTCATGTAAAAATATAGACTACAGCAGGCAACGGTGTTTTGGATCAGAGATGTAACAACAGAGGCTTTAAATGCTTTTACAAGTAGATTATCCATGCAAATAAGCCAGTAACCACATTTCACCTTGTTCTAATATGAGACTGTCCATAAGAAAAACTACCACCACTGAAATGAACACAACTAGGCAAGTTTTTCCTTCTTGTGCTAGAGTTATGTAGCCTTTTAGAAAAGATTAATTATCTTTGAGATGCATTTTAATAAGCAGAGGAGCTCTGTGGCCTGTGAAAGACAGGGATCAGGATGGGTGTCCTGGTGTTCTCTTTGGTCTTGAAGCTATTCATCAACTAATCCTCTCCTCATGGCCACAGGAGACAGGCTCCAGGGTAGCAACAAATCAGTGCATCTCTGATGCACCAAAAACCCTGCAGAGGCTTGGGAAGTGTGGCTTACATGTTCGGAGTCCAGCTGATCCTTGTGAAGATTCAGGAGAGAACTATTGATAAGATCTACCTGGGAAGCTTCTCCGAAACATGAAAATCAATAGTCAGGAGAATAAACAGCCACTTTCAGAAGGTATTTAAAAGCAGCTATCAAGCAAATTACATTAAAAATCTGTGGAGCTGGTAATTAATGTCATAGGCAATGAATAATAAAGGTCACCATCTGTGCATCTAACTTCTACATGGTAGCTCTGAGCATGACACAATTGCCCGTTGAACAAGTGTTCCTGGAAAACAATGAACTTGCCACCTGACCTGCTCAGATAACCTTTCATTTCTTAGCACTCTGCACCTATCTCTGGTGCACAGTCAGCGGTGAACTCAGAAAAAAGTAGACAGTTGAATAAAACAGCAACGGGAAAAAGGGGTGAATTTGGGAAAGTACACAAGAGGTTTATTTTTTCCGCACAAAGAGATTTTTACTCATTCTATTTTCTGAGGCCAAAAATGGTTCCTGTCTCCAGAGCTGCCAGGGGATTTTTAAAATTATCGCTCTGGGTCTCCAGCCATCTATCTGTGCACGTTTCAATAACCTTTACTTCTGCTGAATAATTCAACACAGCAAAGATTTGCTATTGGCAATCTCTAATCTGAAGAAAAAACCTAAAGCTTGCATTTTGTTCAGTAAAACTCCGGGGGTGGGGGAAAAGTAAAAATCTTTCCTCTTTGACCCTATTCAGGACTTTGCTTTGAGAACTGCCAGGATGAAATTCAGTCCTGCCTAAAGTTTTGATTATGGGAAACACAGCTGAAAAAACTGCAGGCCTAAGGGTTAAGATGGCAGTGACAAAGATGATTCGGTAACATTGGATATGGCAACCCACTCCGAAAGCACATGTGCCTGCCCTGGTGGGGTGGCAAGAGCTGCATGGATGGAGAAAGACCACCCCGCCCAGGTCTGAAAGGACACAATGGACTTCGAGGAAAAGGTGGGGGGGGTTGTACATAATTGCAAACTCAAGGAAAATGAAGCTCTGCTTTAAACACTGCCTGAAGGTCAGGTCAGCTGCAGTGTGCTGTAAAAGCCTGATCTCACCCACCAAAGATAAACTGACCAGTTGCTTGCCATCAACATTTTTTCCTTCCGATACCTACAATTACTAATATGCTGCTTCAGATCTACCAGGAGAATACCTGAGGCAGGACGGCACCATAGCTCTCCAAAACCACACAGCATCAATCTTCCCTCAGTTGCACCCTGGCATGAAATCACACTGACATCATGCAACCTGGAGCTGCATGGAGAGCAGAACCTCAAATTTAAAACAGAAGCTGTAACAGGATATGTTTTCATTTGCTACCCCTCTGTATTTAATATAGAGGATGTTATCCTTGCATCTTATGGCAAACTCACTAGGCTGGGGTGGTTTTTGGTTTTTTTTTTCATTTTTGATCTTCATCCATTGAGTAAAATGTCATCAGTGATGACAGTACAGCTCTTGGTAAAGGAATTATGTGTTAACTTGTGCTCCCTCTGCTGCTCCCGCTGCAGTATAGCAAAATACAGCTTGATCGAACCTAAAGATCACCAGGTTTGTTGCCAAACAATTGGTTTTATTTCACTCATCTTTCTGATCTTTTCTGTTTTAAAGAGGAGGAGATTTTAGAATGGAATTGTGAAGCATGCAAACATGAAAGATTTTAAACAACACGATTTCTAAGACAACGTATCCAAGTGGGAGTCTAAGCTGCTCAAGACTCTGCCAAAGTCCTTCTGGCCCAGCTGTGTGAGTGACATGCACCAGAGCTTGAGGTGTTCCTTCCCCAGGGTGGGAATGAAGAGCTGGTGAAAGGACATTTGTAGGACCTGCACTTGCAAACACCAACCATTAGTCCTTCATGGGCTGTGGTGGGCACATTTGCAACATGGCAGTCATGGGGAGCCCAGCTTTCTGCCTTTGGCAAGGACCTCTTATGGGCAGAAGGGAGGGAAGAAGAAATTTTAAATCTTCAGACAAATGGCAACTGTAAAACTATTTACAGTTATCCATTAAATTGTAACGGTTGGTAATAAAGCCTAAAGAAAGAAAGAAACATTTCTGCAGAATTACGGCTTATTCGAGCCAGTTACAAACAAAGCCTTTCAGGAGATGGTTTGGTCATTTATGGTTAAGCACAGCCTTGCTTTCTACAGCTTAGACAACACCAAGTAAAACAACAAGTGGTACTAATTAATCACTACCAGCATCACTCAGACCCACAGCAAGACTATTTAAACCAGTAACATTTTTCCCCTCTACTCATACTATTTTATGTAAAAGTACCCAATTGTGTTTACTGTCAGAAAGAAACCAATTTTAGGAGAAACACCAAAAAGGAAACAAGAAGAATGTCCCTGAAGAAGGAAGGCAATGCAAGAACGCATACACATTCATTTGCTTTGAAACCTTCATCCTGACTGTCCCAGTGAGTCCAAAAATCTAATTAGAATACGACTAGTAGGTCTAGCAACGAGGCACAAACTTTCTCTAAACAGGTTTTTGTTCAGTCTGGGGAAAATACTTCCCTCGGTATCTAGTGGTTTAGGACTGAAGGTTGGATAATTTTCCTTTTTTTCTGTGTTTGTTTGTATTTTTATTTTTTTTATAAAGTAGCTCTAAGGAATCTCATGAGATGCCATGATAACGGAAAAGTTACAGCAGCAAGATGTAAGCAAGCCAACCACGAGAAGTATCTGTTACAATCAATACACATTAAAATAAGCAGGAAGAAACAATACACGAACTATCAGTAATAAAATGCTAAATTCACATTATCCATATTCTCTTCCTGGAGTGAAATTGTGCTGACAGGAAAGGCTGGAGGTTGTCCCTGAAGTTTCCTAATCTCCCACTTGAAACTGGTTGCCGAGGCCTCACATTGACCCAGGGATGCTTTATATTTTTAAAAGGGATGTGTATATAAATAATTTTGTTAGAAATCTATTTGGCACCCAAAAACAAGGGAAGGAAGCCTATCATTTTACTAACCATAGCTTTAAAAAAGAGAGGGTGTGGGAATGTATGCTTCTTTGATAAATCTTCCTCCCATGAATACACCCATATCAGCATTTCCTCCTCCTGTCGATCTCAGAACAAAAATGTGCAGTCTAAGTAAGCTTCTATTTTATGCCACAAGAACCTATCATTCAGCGGTTAACAAAGTCCACTTGGAATTTATTTTTCTAAAAGGCAGCTAACCGATCCCTGTAATTCAAAAAGACTTTTTCCTCATCAAAGCCCTGCAGGATCACCGAGGAAACACTTCAGAGCTCAGCATCCAAGATGTGGGCATTATGTGCAACACAAAAGTATTCTGAGAAACTCAAACCTCTGGGATGACACTGTAGCAATGATTCAACTTTTTGGCACGCTCCCCTTCTATGATCATCTGAAAACCATCTGAGATAACCCTCAAAGAAGATCCGCACAAAGGTCTCCTCTTTCCATCCTTTCTCCTGATGGAGGACAGTAATTTACTCTTTTATTTTTGCCATAAAAGAGGACTACAAAAAAACAGTAAGGAAAAGCAAAGTCTGTTTGAAGACAAGGCCAGACATCCATCATGAGCTTCTGGGCCAAGCTTGAGGGAATCTCACAGATGGCTGCTGCCACATATCTTGATGGCCATGGCTTCCATCTGCTTTACTATTACCTCCATCTTCTGGCTTAGACAACATAGCAACAAATGCAACAACGGCAAAACCTGAATGAAACAGACTCAGAAATGTGCATAATTTCTGGTATAAGGGCTTAAGTAAAAATAATCTCAGCTCAAATCCACAGGATGACACGCAACCTTCCAACACAACAATATGTACAAAGAAAAAATACGTTCTTCAACCAGAGCAAGACTTTTTGACTGTGGTGTTTGCTAAATGCAGCCAAAACATCACATATAGGGCTTTAGGACTACAGGAAAAATACTTGGGGTGTAGGAAACCGACTGCTTCAGACCACTAAACAGAGCAGGCAGATGGGAACAGCCCACAGCCTTTCACCTTCAGGTTACAACTTGGAGATACCAGCCAGGTATCAGGTCATTGAAAACCATCACCCTCTGAAGCCCAGGGACAGGGGTTGCCCATAGCACAGCAGAGGTCAAGGATCAAGAAAGACAGATGCTGAATTACCTACAACTGCTAAAGACATTTGAATATTTAGCAAAATAAAGCTCAGCCATGAAAAGTGTTTACAAAGCATGGTGATACACACGAGATATTTTTTTAAAAGGAATACAAAAAACCCACAGAAATGTTATGGATGCCCCATCTCTGGAAGTGTTCAAGGCCAGGCTGGATGAGGCTTTGAGCAACCTTATCTAGTAGAAGGTGGAATCAGATGATCTTCAAGTCCCTTCCAACCCAAACCAGTCTATGATTCTATGAAAAGCCTATTTTCAAATACAATAAAGCATCCAAAGATTGCACATGTACATCCCAACTTTTTTAGGAGTGCTTCAGGAATCAAAACCAGTGACACTTCAATTCTTTTCAAAAGAAAAACCCACCAGGCTCTGCAATAACTCAGGGTTTTTTCAGGATGTAACACTCACAGAAGCAGATACTCAAAAAAGCTCCTTTGTCTGAACACAGCAAGTAAAACTGTTGACACAAGCCTAGTTAAGAGGGAGATTGTAAGATGTCATCCCAAGCCGGCCACAGAAACACTCGGCCCCACATTTCTCCAAGGTGACAGAAAAGAAGAGAGGACAGGACTTCACAGGGACTAAGCCCAGACCTAATTTTTGGGAGGCATTACAGCTACAAGCACTCTTTCGTACTTGGGTGAACAGCAGAAGACAATGTGAGTTTGCAGAATTTCCATAATTCATAATAATTCCATAACAGATCATTTGTTGCCTCTTCCTATCACCCCTGATGTGCACGCAGAAGGAATGTTGGTGATCCAGGCTGTGAGTGGAGAGAAGGGGTGGAAACACAAATATGAAAAACAGATGATATCAACAACTTCATTCTTGTATGCAAAAGACTGTTTGGTTATTACTACAACTTTTTTTCCATCCTCCTCAATTTTTCTCTTCATATTCAGTTTTGAACCAGCGTATTTTCAAAGGATATCTAACAAAAAACCCCTTACCAAGTACTTTTTATCTTGAATTTCTGAAAAAGCACATTTCTGATCTTTCCAAACTATGGTCTCTCCTTAAAAAAAGTGACCCATCCAGAAGGAGCAGAAGTACAAAAGCATGCAGCAACCCAGAAAGAAAAAAAGTGTTATGTTTTCCTTCAAAATGAAGACACACAAAACACAATCCACAGCTCTGAAATCTGGAAGGGACAGTGCTGCTTCTCCACAGCTAACAATGAAGAGGACACTTTATGGTATTGGTGATAATGCAGCATCAGGCTGAGCAATAACATAAGGCCCTGACCTCTCATTCCAAGCATACATCCTAATTTGGCACGAGGAATTTGTCCTCTTCTATTTTCCTGCTGATGGAGCTCAGCTTTATACAGGAGTTCTCTGCATTTTTGGCAACTGCTAATGAGTCATTATGATTTTTCATTTTCATAAGTATGCTGTCAGGAAACAAAAACAAGCCAAAAGCCCAAGTGTCAAACTTTGTCGAGTAACGTACACACACAGAAGAGCGCTGGGAAACCAGCTCTGGTCAGATCACTGCACTGTGTAGTGGTACTTAAAGGTTGAATATAAAAAAGGTGAGGACAATCTTTTTAATAGGGCCTGTTGTGATAGGACAAGGGGTGGTGGTGTTAAACTAAAAGAGGAGAGATTTAGACTAGATATAAGGAAGAATTTTTTTACAGTGAGGTTGGTGAAACACTGACACAGGTTGCCCAGAGAGGTAGTAGAAGCCCCATCCCTGGAAACATTCAAGGTCAGGTTGGTTGGGGCCCTGACCAACCTGCTCTAGCTGAAGATGTCCCTGCTTACTGCAGGGGTTTGGACTAGATGACCTTTAAAGGTCCCTTCCAACCCAAACCTATCTATGATTCTATGACTGAAGTGCACTGCTCACTTTATGGGACGGTTGAGCTCCATTTTAACCTTGCCAGGCTTACTTTACTTCAAAGCTTTTATCAGCTTTCCTATGAATTACCTAAGGCCCAATTTGTATCTGTTACTCAAGTTATAACCAAGTTGGTTTCTTTGGTTTAATTTTATTTATTTAATTAATTAATTAATAGCAAGTGGCAGAACTGGCAAGCCTTAAACTGCTTTACATTGTGGGTTACACAGCTCACCCTGGCATTCAGCTGACAGCAGGGACTGACTAACCCTTGGTGAGCACCAGATGCCAGGGTGACAGGGGTTAACTCCTGTGGTGGGACCTCTTTTTGTGAACGCTGGGTCACAAGACTCCCGTTTGCCCACTGAGCTGCTTAAAATAACTTTTCTCAATTTATATGGAGCCAAGATTAGACTTCAAAAGAAACTAATACTGGCAGATGAAAGGCAATAATCTTACAGATATGTGAAGGAACTAGCTGTTTCTCTGATTACTGTGGGGAAGGAGGTCCCTGGCTCCACCACTTCATTAACATCTGCAGTTTAACAGCGTCTAAAGGCCCCCAAAGCCCATTCACACCCATCCACAACAAATCCAGTAATAACTGACAACCCCCCAGGAGGAAGGTACATGCCTTTCAAAACCCAAGATGAAAACACATCGATGGGACGTAAGCCCTCTGTCTTCTACAGTTTATATTTTATTTATCACACTTTTAAATCCCAGCTGCAAAGCTCAGGAGAGAGAGGGATGTAGTTTCTCATTAGCGAGAGCAGTAAAACCTGCGAGAAGGAGCTATAAAATAATGTCGTACATACCTGTGCAGAAAACCCCCGGGATACCACATAAACTAAGACTCGTTGGTATTTTCATTTAGTTAAATATGAGTATGAGTTTTCCCGATCCATCTCAGTTGTGCCCTTTTGTTTTACTCTCCCCAAGTTCATTCCTGCCTCCAAATTCTTTCCCCCTCAGGAAAAGGTTATAAACTTAATCCTGGAGTTTGCTTCACACATCATTTGCAGCTTGTCAATGGGTTTTTGAATGTCGCCATGTGAGGAATAACATTAACCCAAGGAAGGGGCTAAAGATTTCATTTTCCTAATAGAGAGAAGAATGACAGCAGAGCTGCAATGCTGCTCAGGACCGAAAACAAGTTGTGTGTATTTTTGTTTTAAAGTTAATAAAAAGATGGTATGACAACATTATTTTCTGCAATATAAGTAACTATAAAAATACTTTTGGATCCATACTTATGTCAATTATTCTGTTGGTACTTCTGACCTTTGAGAGAAGGAAAAGTCATTCATTAAAACAGCTTTTGCCCCATTTTTGTCGCAGTTAGATGGTAGATTTTTTCTTCTGATCAAATTACCTCACGGCTCAGTACAATACCGATACGTGAGCAACACAGTCTTAGATACAATCTGTCACACTATGGAAAAAACTTCCCTTAGAACTTTAGCTCTCAGGATGTTGCCATCTCATAGCAGTTGTCTGGTATCTTTGACTAGAGGCAAATCATTAGCTGGAAGAACCAGGCTTAAGAAACAGATCCCTGCCTAAACCACCTTCTAGTCATGCAATTTGGGCATTTCTCATAATTTGTCATCGCTGAAGGTGTTTGTGTGTCTTAACACTTTATATTATTAAGAAATTTCCTCAAAAGCAAACTGTTCTGAATAGGCATTGTGTGCTTAAAGCTGTAATTTCTCTAACATCGCAAACACTTCCTATCAAACAAATGGGAATTTTTTTGGCACTCTCTCAGGAAACACCTTCATTTACAGGGAGGAAAAAAAAGTTATCTTAATGCCTTTGCTACGTGTAACTTTAAGGAAGTGCACATCACATCACACAGACAAAAATCCCATTGGGTAGCATTTGGTAAAGCTTGAGGATGGGATTACACTCACTTGTTGAACACCAGGCTAGCTCATGCCTTCAGGTTGACTCGGGACCATGACTTGACATATGGGAGCTCCTGGGTAGCATTTTCCAACCCCCTTGGGGTCGGTTGCTCCTTTCTGCTTTCAGCACAGGCACAGGGTCCCCGGGTGGGCACCTTGCTGGTGACCACCTCCATGGCTGCTCGGTAGAGAGGGTGAGGGCATTTCCTGCCTCCCTGAAAGCCCTTGTCCTGTGCAAGGACAGAGCTGTAAGCCATGCAGAAAAAACAAGCGTGATCCAAATGCAAGCATGATCTATACTGGAGAAATCTAAATGATTCTATGAAACCACATTAAAATGCATTATCTAACTATCGGCATTCCCTCCCCTAAAGCTGTGGCATTGCTAAACATAATATACACAAGTCTCATCTATTATTCCCCGAAGTAAAGTCATATTATCCAATAATTGGTATTTCCAGTCATTCCTGGATAAAGCAGACATTGGAGATGCAAGTTAGGGACACACACCGATGTAAGGAGGAGGAGAAGGCACAGAAACAAGAACACCCTGTGCACCGGCAAGACCATCACCGCAGCTGCTTCCTCATCTCCCGAATTCAGACCTACATGGCAATAAGGAGGCCTTTGACCAACCTGGAGTCTGTGGTACCCACTGAGGGTTATGCCTGAGAGGTGCTGCAGACAGCAAACAGCAGGTGACCCAAACAGCAGAACTGCTTCTCTCCGGATGCGACAGCGTCAATCACAGGATGCAGCTGCAACACAGGCAGCTCTTGGACAAAGCAGCCCGACTCTTGCCTGCTCACTCGTGCCAATTTTAGACAAGTTTACATTCGCGGAAATAACAAGACCCGAGAATTGTGCTGGGCAAGACCTAAAAGTCACTTTGATTTGTAAGCAAAGCTGCAGCACACTGTCATTTCCAAAGCACAACCAGGTGAGTCACCCTTTGACATAGCCACTGCTAGACCTACAATAGCCCTCTCTGAAGCGTATGATGCTTCTGACTGTTGTATGCTGTTGGGTGCCTCCAGACAATAGCTTCAAGGAGACAATTTCCACAACTAACTCAGCCTTTCTGCAAGGAAAATTGGAGCAAGCCGTGGTTTGTTAACTTCTCCCTTGTCCATTTTTAAGAAAATACATTTCCCATGATATAAATGTGCATTTGGTTTATAGGCAGGCTCTGCGAGCACTGTGTTAGGACCAAACATGGAATTATGTGCAAGCCTGACAGCGATTCATTTTAGTCTTGAAAATGAACAGCAGGCAATTAGAGCAACACTGCAGAACTACGAAGTGGTATTCGCAGCTAGAACCAAAATTCTCCAGTCCATATTGGACCACACTCCACCAGTTTGCACTGTAAAAAAGTCAGTAGAAATTGAAAACAATGCAAACCTAAGGGACAGCACTGGAGTGAGACTCAGAAGACTCACTTCCATCTGCCTGTATCACATTAATGAATACAACCACTCCATAAAAACAAGCTGTCCCACACTAACATCGCCAGAGAGCTTGTCTCTTCTTCTCCAAGAGATAACAGTAACAACTTAATCCAATTAACACGGCATAAAGCAAGAGTTTGCAATTCCAAAGCGGATATGCTCTAATGTCTTGTCTTTAGAAAATTGAAAGTTTGCACTAGATTAAAGAAAATACTCAACAGCCATTTTTACTTAACACAGAACAAAACAGTGTCTAGGAATGTATGAACCAGCAACGGAAAAAGCAGGGATGATGCCTGTCCCTTGCGTGTAGCATCTTCCAATTCTTTGAAAGAATATTGTGTTTCTCCATGATATCACTAAATTACTGGCTGGTTTTCCATTTTTAAGTTACTGTGAAGTTGTGGTCCAAAAGCAATCATTCTGACTGGCTGCCAAGCCACTTAATCAGTTACATTCATTTCAAATAAAAGCTGTCTAACTTACAAGACCACATCAGCTAAATTGTCTGTCCCAAACACCAAGTAGAAACATTGTGCCTTTATTCTAATAATGCACAGAGAAAAGGCTGAGAAATTACATCAGCTTGCTCTTTGAGATCATGAAATCCTACTGCAACCAACAGTAACGGGATTTTTACTAACTTCAGGAAAATTACAAATGCACCACGTTACATTTCTGCAATATCCAACCACATAACTACTAAAAAAATTCCAAGCGACTTAGGAAAACTATCAGTAATAAAAGCCAAAGCTTGAGAATAGATCTACTCAAGGCTTAGACGGATGCAAACAATGGAAGTGATAAATCAGAGATTCCATCTTTGCAGGGTTGAAGAGGTTAGAAAGGGGTAGAAATGCAAAAAAAATCTCAGGCTTTCCAAAGAGTTAGAGCATGTGGGGTGCAGAAAGGCCAGCAGTAAGGACTAGAGCCTGGGGGCTGGCAAGGAGAACGCTTTGGCTCTTGCTTTTCTGTACTGCAGTAGAAATGAAGGTACGGCAAGTAACTGTAAGTCATGTTGATGTCCTGACAAACAGACACGTCTAGAAATGACTTTCCAGTCTCCTGTTGGAATAATTTCACAAAATATGCACAATTGGTCACATTTGAAATCTTTCATTTAGCTACAGACGAAAGGTCTACAACTTCAGAAAAATTGGATAACAGCCACAATGCTATGAAACAGCTTTGGAATTAAAACAGCAGTTGCCTGAAGAAATGCTAATTAGCAAGAATGAATTTTTCATTTTTTGTGCCTTCAGTTCTTCACAAATGTTGCTGCATTTAATGCAACATCGTTACATTACATCTGTTTATCTACAACATACAGCACCACGATTTGACATCCTAATACGCTAGCTCCAAATTCAATGAAAGCGGAATTTATTTTTATATTTTTTGCTTGAATGAGTAGCAATAACACGCAGCTTTCTCTGAATGCTCAAATGACATCTTCTCCTGACTTGCTGTTCCTTTTTCAGTCGATTTTTTTCCCTGGTTTGCAGGGGCACCGAGCTGCCAGAAAGGAAAGCGGCAGCTACAGAAATGCTACAAGCAGAAGGAGTGACCTGACAGCATTGTCTTGCTGGGATGTGCAGATTGCTGGCCCACAAATCAGCTAAAAATGGATAATCTGCCAGGCGAGGTGATAAGATTACAGATCAGAACAATTACAGTCCCAGGACCAAGCGATTAAGGTGCCGTTGGCCTAAGCTGAGGACAGCATATGACCTGGCAGGTGCCAGGGAGAGTGAAACCTGTCTTTGTGGGACCCAACCTTGCTCCCAGGTCTTCATCAGACCACTGGAACATACCCAGTAAGAGGTATTTCAGGCAGGCAGAAGTCACTTGCTGTCAGAGCCTGCATTTGAGTCCCATTTCTGTGGTGCCCACAAGGTTGTCTTGAGCTTCCAGTGCACCACGACCTCCTAAAACCTGATCTTCCTCCTTCATTTGCATAATTTCACCTCCACCACATAAAAGCATTGAGACCTCCATTTCCACATGAACTAAGGAGCTTGCAAAGCACAGCCCTGCTCCAGCACTCATAACTGCCACTTTCTGAAATACAGTGTTAGTAAAAGCCATCGTGGTCAGGAATCCACGTTTCTGTTTGACTGTAATGATGCGATTCATGAATATTCAATTATCCATAGAGCACTAAAATTTATCCAAAACAATTCCCTATCTCTGCTTTTTATTATTATTAATTTTTACCTCCATTAAAAGAAAGATAAACTGAAATAGTGTTTTTCCACAGTGGTAATTCCTCAAGGCAATTATTTTGCTGCAGAGATGTAGTCAGGAAGAATAACTTCCCTGTGGTCTCTTTGGGAAGGCAGGAACTGAGCGAAGTCCTTCAGAAAGCCAATCTTTCAGCTTCCATTCTTCCCACACACATCTCAAATCATCTACTGCATTTCTTCTGCTCATTTGACTTCTAAAGCTCCAGCAAAGCGGGGATTCAGATAAAAGCCAGTGGTAGAAAAAGACAAAAAAACCCTCTCAGCCACTTCCTATAGTGATCTTTGTGCAGCACTAACCCCAGGGTTTTTTGGATGCTGGGGCGTGGGTCGGTTTGCTTTCAGCCAGCATCAAAAAACTGTGGACTTAGCTTTGGATAGCTGTTAGATGGCATTGCAGAGAGCAGTTTACATTCACAGCAACCGTGTAAATTGTTTAAGAGCTACACGTGTGATCCAAAAAGGAAAATTCAACTGATGAATTTCGGGGGAGTTGTAAAAAAGAAAAAAAAAAATCATAAATTTGCACAAGACTAGCTAAGCAATTCATGAAAAAAACCCAAATAACCCCTCCAAATATTAATAGTATTGCAATGAGAGAAAAATGAGGCAGCACATCCCACAGGAACATGATATATACCGCTAAAAAAAACAAATAGCTTTCATACATTTGCATATCTTGATATACATTCACAAGTCCACCATGGGCAATTCAAAAGAATTAATGAAAAATTGGCTATAACACAATACTAAGAAGATTTACTTAATTGTATTGCCACCTATTAAGTCTCAGTAACTGAAACTGTGGTAATCCCACAATGAGCATTAAGAAAAGGTCTGATAATAGAGAGAAATATTTTTAGAAATCCAGCTACTTGTTTGCTAGTGACACAAAAGCTTCTAACACAGCAAGCTGGCTACCTGGTTACCTTTCCTCTGGCCTCAGAGACTGGAAGGAAAACCCAGCTATCATCTCTGGTCACCCTGCTCTCCCGAAGCCCTCAATTAGCAGATCTCATTCTCTCACAGTTTTGTCATTATTTTTGGATAAGGAAAGAATGCTGCCTCCATTTTTACCACCTTTCAATCAGTTTCCCAGTTCTAAATTAGAACTGAATCAGCTGAATGAGCTGGAGAAACTTCTAGTGTAGCAGAGGTGGCTTTTGCTGTCAAAACCTTGTTAAATACTTGAAAAAATTCTGAGCTTTTTGGTGGTGATTCTTCCTCATGCAGTGGCAAAACCTTCAGGACTGGGCTACAGAAGCAGACATGGGACCCTACACAAGAAGACAGGTCTACTTGGCTGCTATCGGGGGTCCCCACCTTTTGGAGCCCAGATGAGAGCCTGGACTCCAAGGTAAATGCCTTAATGACTAGCAAGAGCCTTCTTTCTCTCAGGCAGCATTTAAGTGTCAAACTTGTATTGGCTCTTGCCATGTTTCTTTTACCTGCAAAATCACAAACAATTTGCCTTTTTCTTTAGTTTAAATTATTTTAATAGCTCAAGAGATTTTAATGTATTATAACTTCAAGTGTGGGCTTCTTAAAGGAAAAATTATATACATTGAATAACAATTTTACACACTGCCTGCGATGCTCAGAAAGTGACTAAAACCTTCCTGGGGAAGAAGTTGGAAAAAACACTGCATTAGAAGGAAACTTGGCTGGGGCAGAGTTGCTGGCATCCAACTAGAGTAGGAAACGATGGTAGAGGTAGAAAGAGGCATGAGAAAGACAAGAGATTAATTGGATAAAAGGAGAGAAATGATGATTAAAGGTCTTGTGGGCAAGTGAATAGGGCTGTGACTGTTTTAGGAATGAGTACGGGTGAGTGGAGGGGGGCAGGAGGGAAAGGTCTGGGCCATGCACGGCAGAGGCAGTCGGTTGCACAATGAGCAGAAGATGGGGCATGCATATTTCCCTGGGAGAAGAAGAGGTGAGAAGACTCCAAGATTATCTGCGTTCCCAGACGTGTGTTTGGATGCCTACGTCAGACAAAGTCCAGGACACAGGCAGGTGAAGGGGAGATAACTGGTCTGATGTATTCACACGAGCACATCTCATTCTCAAGATTATTTTTAATCACAGAGTACAACCAAAACAGTTGTCAGAAGGAAGGAATCTCTAAAATAATTTAAAACACCTTTAGTTATTGTTCTTAGCCAATAGCACTTATTAGGAAATCTTCAGAAAACACCTGGATTCTCAAATTTCTTTTGAATGAGCTGCTCTTCACCAGTGAGGAGAGTGAAAGGGCTCAATGAGCATCTTCTGTATCCTTTCACCTAGAGAAACACAGTACAACTTCTTCAGCTTATTAAGAGCAAACTATTTCTCACTTAAGGATAGACCCTTTCACTATATTAGTATTTCTCTACCACAACCACAACACGTATCTACCACTGAGAAGAAGCAGCCCCTCCGCTCCGGGACACTGCAGCTACTGTTCCCTCTGTGAGCTTTGTTTTCCATCTTCCCTTGTTTTTCCCCAACAAGCCATGGTGCAATCACTGCTACCCTCCCCAAACTCCAGCTGTCAATATCCGCTCCTGGATATGCGAGAGCTCCAGAGTCAATCTTCCCATGAAAATCAAGTCAATGACCTGCCCCTTCCCTGTTCCTTAAGAACCAAAAAAAAGACGGCCATAATTTTTCTTCCCCTCAGTTCTCACGTGTTGTTAATGTTCACTCGAGTTGTTAGGCAATACAAAATGCATTAATTCCTCCAAAGCGAGTTCACCATGAAAGATTTAATTGTGGCTGATTAGGCATAGTTCTCCCTTTCCCCAGCCCCCTCTTTTTTTTTTTTTGGTTGGAGGGAAAAAGAAGAGCAGAATGCAAAGATATTTTTCACTCAAGGCCCATGTTAGCCTTATTATCTAATCAAGTGGAAAGGCTTTTGTCTGCCCTGGCTCAGTCAAAAAAAAAAAAAGAAGTGCAGCAATAAAAACCTTTAAGATTTTTCTCAATCTTTTGTTATCCCAAAAGACCCAAGTTTAGTCAATTGCTGTCACATCACTAGAAAGCAAAAGAGAAGGAAAACAGAAAAGAAAAAGACACTGCTATAGCTGATTAAAAACAAACAAACAAAAAAACAACCCACCAAAAAAAAAGGAGGCACTTTTTGTAAGCCAGTAAGAAGCCCGGTACGCAAAATTGCACAGTAACTTTTAAAAGATTTGCATTTAAAAGATTGAATACAGGTCGCTTCACTGTGACCATAGAAACATTAGAAAAGGTGGAAAATTCAGTCTACTGAACTTCAAATGACTTTATTAAAGTGTCACTAATCAGAACGCAAGGACACAAGGTTTTAGTGTTTGGGCTAACAAAGTGAATAACCCTCAAAAGTCGAAGGACCTTTTAAGAGCATTATCTTTTAAAAAACCCACTTGTCGACAGCAAGTTAAATAAGAAAAACTTGACTGCCTCTACGAAATGAATAATCTCATGTGGTTTACAAGAACACATCTGAACTACATCTCTGAAAACAGGAAAATACGGCTCGTGCAAGACTAAAAAACTACAAAGCTTTTAAATATTATACTATGAAGACAACCAAGCACTTGCTTTTATTTGTGACAGTTTAAAATCAACTTTAAATGAAATCTATGAAATATTAATTTGAAGTTAACCCCCTACATGTAATGAAACATGGGGATGAGCACAAATATCTATCAAGTTTCCTTAAGAAATGCTGTTTTCCCCATATCAGCAGCTTCAGGGTGTGGGTAGACTGATAAATCACTGAAAAACAGTTACATCCACATGACTTCTGTCATTAATCAGAAGGTATCTCAATCACAGTTTATTGAATCTATTCAGTCACCTGAGGCACCATCACTCCCATCAGACAGACATCATCTCCAATTATTTTTTGCCTCCAGAGTTATACCAGATGTTTCACGCTTATAACTTGGGTGTTCCTCGCAGCACAACACCCTGCAGCTCTGGTCAGTTCTCTCAGTTGATATAGCAAACAAACTATCCTACCTTAGAAAAAAACCTCTGCATAGCAAAATAAATGTGTTGCTAGAGGAGATACCTATTTGCACACTTCAGGTAGTGCAGGAAACAAGAGAAGATAGGCAGCAGCTCCTGTTGATAAGCACATGCTGAGATCGCACTCCACTGATGCTCTTGATATGCAGAAGCTGATGCAGTTATATGTCTTCACTGGAAGAACTAACTTTGCTGTTACCTATCTAGTTGCATTCAGCATTGCAAGAATATACCTACGTACATCTTCATCTGTTGTTTCACACCATTCTGAACCTAACTCTACCCAGTTTAACTCAGGACTTAACTTTAGCTGCTGTGGACCCACGAATACTATGTCCTGCTCCAACTAAACAGCCCCCTTCACAAGAGCAGTCTGACAAACATCATTTTGCTTTCAACTAAATAAAAACTCACTCCTGCTAGAAAAAATGTTCCCAAATAAATCTGTGAACTCTACAATAGGACTACGACTGTCTTGAACATTTCTTCTCAAAGTGTCTAAGCTCTAGGCATTAGAGCCCTGGAATTACAGCTGACGGCACGTACCATGTTCTCATTGATCCATGTCATTGACTTTAGCGTTTGTTTGCTGTCTCTCTTCTGCTAGTTTATAATCATTTGGGTGTAGCAACCACCTGTAATAAATAATCTCTAATAATGGCACAGTATCCTGTAATATGGATTTATATTAGGCATTGCAGCCAAGTAGGTAGGTAGCTTTCAGTACTGACTAAGAAGATCTAGAAGGCAGCAAAATTTAGTTTGCTCATTCAAAAGACCTCATTATGCTTCTAAAGCAGTGTGGCACAAACAGACCAACCCCACCAATGCTTCCCTTTTCAGCAGCAAGATTATATTCTAGTGATGTGAGCTCTTTAACTACACCAAGCAGCAAAGCAGCACAGTATTTAACTGATAAAAGATCTAATCTTTAATGATCCTGTAGTACCAATATTCCCCTCAGTTAGAAGTAATAAAAAATGGAATTAATCAAAATTAACAATTGAAATTAGTAAGAACTGTTAGGGTTTTTACAGCCAAGAGAGCTTGTGACAAAAGAAGAGAATCTGCAAGGTAGGATTTGTGAAAATAAAAGGGTGAGCTCAAGCATTGAGAAGGACCAGAGAAAAGTAATTTAAGAGTCAGAGGGGGAGAAAACTGTCTTTAGACATGACCATGGGTAACACTGGGGCTCCATGACCTTTAGTGACTGAGCCCCAGCAGAAGTTTCAACTACTAGTACAGAGAATGGCTCCATGGGGCATGCTTCTGAGTGACCTACCTCTCAAACTACAGAGAAAAAACTAGCAACAGCTATCCAAACATGCCAAACATAGATTTGTGAAGTTCACTAATCAAAACTAGCAGGTGACTGGTATTTCTGACACATTTGGGGTGAGCTGTCCTGGCACAGACAGAGTAATCTCCTTAGCGTGACAGAGTCCGGGTTGGGATTGATGTCCAGTATTGTAGACCTCAACCTGAAGTTTATCCTTCCTTATAGTAGCCTTTTTCTGTTTCTGTTTTAAATTT
>WEIS01071693.1:0-16663 GCA_013389965.1 Todus mexicanus | reverse complement strand
GGGCCCGTGCCGGGCCGAGAGCGGAGAGCCCCCCGGGCCCGGGCCTGGCGGGGGCGAGGGAGGCTCCGCTGCGGGGGTCGGGCTGTCCCGGGGCTGTGCGTGCCCCGAGTGCTCGGTTAGGAACGGTGCTGCTGTCGCTAAGTGCAGGGACAGGGAGCGGCTGCCCAGCAAACCCCGGTAACTCCAGACGGGAAAAACTCCTTAGTAAGGCCAGGCCGTTTTAATGAGGTAGCCCGAAAAATTCCCATTCTTGTCGTTAACGGTGAGCGGGAGAGCCTCTCGTGGTGCCTCGGTAGGGTTCGCCGGGGGGGTTCTGTGGAATGGTGTTTCTCAGAACGTTGGTTTTCACCCTCACGGTTTGGTAATGCCGGCGGAGGGGAGGCCACTGGGGATTGTAGTGATCTAATCTCGCTGCCTGCTGCATAACATAGGCTGGGTCGCTTAACCTTTAGTTCGCCAAGGCCTCAGGGCTGTGTAGCAACTGAATAATTAACAAAAACCCAAATCAGCAGGTGTCGTTTACTGGAGAGAAAACAGTGCTGTGGAGTTGAAGTACTTTGGTTGCTCGGTGAGAAGTCGTTAATTATCCTGGCCAGTGAAAATGGTCTTCAGGTGTCTTGGGTCTGTTTCTGCATTGTGGGGCATCTTGTGGTGTTCCTTGGATCGCAGAGTTCCTTTGCAAGTGCAGTACTTACTTTTGAGAGTGTTTTCTCCGATTTTTTTGCTTCATATTAATTTTTTTTAAGACTCTGTTCTACCTGTTTCGGTGCTCTCTAACTGCAGGATCACAGGGCTCAAAGAGCCTTCAGGGGCACCTGGTGCTGCCTTGCGCAGGGAGGTGGGTGCAGGTGTTCCTCATCACTCCAGACAGAGACTTGCCAAGTCTTTAGCTCTGAGCCAGGGGGATTTAACAGCCTCCTCAAGTCATTCCTATGCCACAGGGTTTTGCCATGAATAGAGCTATGAGGAAACTTTTTTTTTTTGACAGCTGTCCTATCTAAATCTTTACTGCAAATCAAACCGTTTAGGCAATCTTAACTTACAGGCGAAGGAGGCGTAGCAGTGGTAACAATTGCTTTCGCAACACCACCATCTCCCTGGTGAGTACGCGAGGTTTAAGCGCATACGAATGTGCACAAACTGTCCCCCAGCTCCCGCTCTCTTGCTGTAACACATTGTGATACTTATTAATCTAGTGAATGTGGACAGATAGCACCAGCTGCACTCCACAGTGTCCCCGTTGCTATTTTCAAAAGCCTGTGGGCAGCTGTGAAGCGAAAGAATCCTGTTTCCTGAAGCTACCTGATGTTGCTATGGCCAGCAGGCTGGGGGCTGGACGGGAAGGAGTCAGGAGTCATGTTTTAGTCCAGCTTGCTGTTGAGCCCTGGTTTGAGGTGGAGAAAAATGCTCCTTAGAGTATAAAGAGAAGAGTTTTTTCAGTTAAGACAGCTACTGTCCCGAGCCTGATGTGAGAGGTGTATTCCAGAAGGCTTCTATGCCAGGGTTCTCTTGTTCTTCTGTCCCCTGGGGTGTGTGGAGATGGCTTTTTACTGCAGCTGTGCTGGTGACAGACTTCACTGGTGATTCCTTCTCCTTTGGTGCTTCACACCCGGCTGGAAGGGGCTCAGGTGCACAGTCCTGCTTGTTTCTTTGAAATGAGAGTAAATTGGTCCACCTGGAAAAGGCTTTGGGTTTTTTTTCTTGTTTCCTTTAGCTGTCCTCTGCTAAATACCATTTGCTGTTTGGAGAGGACAGCCAAGTCTCACTGAAATCCTTTGTACGTTGCTGTTGCAGCAACACTACTACAGCAGTGGGCTTGTAAACCGTCCAGGGATTCCCACTGTCTTTGCAGGGAGCACTTGGATGTTTTCAAAGATAACTTCACACTTTGGTCGTGGTGCACCATCAGAAGTAATTTGTACAATATTTTGTGGTGGCAGAGCGTGGTGCTGCCACAGAAGGTGGCGTTACAGTGAGGCGTGAAAGAAGGTAGATTTACATTGGATATTAGGAAGTTCCTCTCTGTGAGGGTGGTGAGGCACTGCAACAGGCTGCCCAGAGAGGCTGTGGATGCCCCATCCCTAAAAGCATTCAAGGGCAGGTTGGATGGGGCTTTGAGCTACCTGGTCTAGTGAGAGGTGTCCCTGCCCATGGCATGGGGGTGGAACGAGATGATCTTTAAGGTCCCTTCCAACATGAACCATTCCGTGATTCTCTGAGTCTGTGACTGTGAATAAAGCAGGAGAGCTGGACTAGGACAGAAGGGAGTGGGGATAACAAAATGAGATATCACAGAATGGTGGGGGTTGGAAGGGATGTCGAAAGATCATCTAGTCCAACCCCGCTGCCTGAGCAGGATCACCTAGATGAGGTCACTCAGGGAATGTGTGCAGGTATGCAATTGCAGAAGGCACTCAGTAGTGTCACAGTTAAACAGAGAGCCAGAAGGAAGTGCTAGGCAGGAACTGGAGCCAGCCACTCAGCCTGCAGACAGCTGCTTGGGTGAAGATGCTGTTGGCCTACCCTGTTTATCCTACTGCTGGAAATTGCTCCTTCCCAGGTAGAAAGGCGAGTGCCTGCTGTCCTGTTTGTGGCCCAAGCTGTTGGGGTCACAGTTTAAATACATGCTTTGGATTAATTCCACTGGTGTTTGCTCGGTGTCTGTTGGCAGCGCTCGTACAAACAGCTCTGCTGGCACAACGGGGGCAGTAGCAGCTCTTCCTCCAGGCAGGGCTGCAATAGGACAGTCGCCCGCCCCCCTGCCTCGGCAGGTTAATGGTGTGAAAAAAAAGTACCGATACAGAGAGATAATTGGGATAAACTTGAAATAAGAGCAGCAGAGCACTCTCACACGCTTTCAGCCTCCCATTTACTGCTGAAGCATTGGCTGATGTCAAGAAATAAAAGCATCTACATTCTTCATCTGTCAAGACTTGGCTGTCTTGACATCTGTAGGGAGAAATGTGATGTGAGCAGCTTAAGCGAGCTGTGAGATGCGGATCCATTTGGGAGATGGAAAGAACAGCAGAGCAGCTTTTGTAGGATCTTGTTATTGATCTGTGCCCATTACGCTTGGGCTGATGCCTAACATTATAATATGCTAATGCGGAGTAATGGAGTGTTATTTGCAAAGGAAAAAATTAGCTCTCACGATACCATCTCTAACTTCAACTGGGGAAACAGAATCCTCAGGACTGAAAACATCTCTGATTTAAAGAGGAAGGAGGAGACAAACTCAAAGCGTCTTTCTTACTTGATGTATTCGTATTGATCAAAACCCTCATAAAGGCATTTGCTGCAATATGCGAAGAGAAGCTCCCAGTAAAGGCTTTCCTTCAGATTGAAGTCAGATGTTCTTTACCCTTGGAAACATAATTCTCTGGAATTTGGCAGTGGGTTGGGAATTAAGAGCAGTGCCAGTTCCAGTCCTGTGGATTTGCATCTCTTGCGCTGTGTTTCAACGTACGAGCCTATCTGCAGAGCGAATGGTTTCGTAATTCCAGTCCACAACCTTTGTCCACTCGGGGGTATTCCTTCTGCCTTTGAAGCGTGGAACTGCACCGCCTGCCACATCAGTGCTGGGAAGGCTTCAGTGTTCTGAGCAGTCTCAGAGGTGAGATGCAAATAATCATATTCAGCAGCAGCTTCAGTAGCTTTTAGGATAGACTCTGCTTTGAGCAGTGCTTGAGAAGGCAGCGCTGGAGTTTCCTGGTGTTTGTGGTAGTTCATATTTTGTCTTCTAAATACTATCCACTGTTTTGACTTGGATCTACATTTATTTGAAAGTTTGAGAGCATGAGTTTAGTGGGGTTAATTTTAACTACAGGGGGCCTTGTCTTTTTATTAGTTACTGTGTGTAAGATACGTGCTCTTTGAGGCAGCTAATGAGAGACTCCAGTAAATAGGAAGCTAGTGGTTACTGACTGATTTGAAGATGCTGTTTGTTCTTTCAGGCTTAACAATACCGAAGAACACGTTAGTTTGTCTGGCAGGTGAGCAGCGCAGTTTGCAGCTAGCTCGGAGATCCACCAGGACCGCTGGAACCGGTGCAGTGGAAATGATGCGGTGTTTCCAGTTTCTAATCTGTTTCTGTGACTAAGGTGAAGCAGTGGCCTGGAGAAGGTGCTGAGATAACAGTATAAATGGTTGCTGGGAGTGGCGATGCACAGTATCAGTGTCTGCCAGTGAGTGTTGTCTAAACCAACGGTTGAACTGTCTTTCTGCGCTTCTTACATTGACTGCAAACCGTTCTGAACCTGTAGGTGTCTTCCAGAACATCCTGGAACTGGAGCGTGTGTTACAGAGCACGTCAAAGTAGCACTTAGAGCAGTGTTCCATTTTAACAGCTGCCTTTACACAGGCAATATATTCTTTTCTTGCTATGTTTAATTGTGCAGCTTCATTGATCAGAAGGGCGGTGGGAGCGCCAGGCACAGTGCCGCTGGGGTGGGTTTGTTGCTTCAGTTTTGTGTTGAGAACAAGCGCTTTAAGATGCTAGGAAAAAAAAAGGAGACTCACCTCCATGGAGAAGTGCCATTGAAGACTGAGATCTGCCCAACGGATGGTTGGGAAGGGGTACAGGGAGCTGGCCTCTGCTCTGTCCCTGGAGCTCAGTACCTCTGCAAATGCTGCAGTGATTCAGTGCTCGTTCAGTGCTTGTNCCGGTTCTGTACAGCAGCATGAAACAATGGAGTTTGCCCAGTAGAGTGGGGAGAAGGTAGAGATCTGTGGAGACTTCATGAGAAAGAAGCCAAGAAATGCTCAGAAGTTAGAACAGAGTCCAGAGATTGAATAGGGCATTTGTCCACAGTGCGCCTTGAGTGGAAATAGCGTGTGGAATGTGTGAATGGGGGCAGGGAAGGAAATAGATGGACCCTCCTTCTCCAGTTAAAAAACCCCAAACAATTCAGTGCAATGGTCAGCTTGTCCAGACTGCCTCGGGGGCTTTTAAATGAAGCAAGACGTGACGGGGGATGATGAACGGAATTAAATAGGATTGCTGACAATGGATCGGATCACAAGGTATAACAGAACCCGTGCACAAATCAAATCACCGCTCTGTGTTTGCAGTCGTCAGCTGCCTCCTGCAGAAAGCTCCTCTCTGCTGTATGGCAGGCACGGGGAGCAAAAGCTCCCTGCTCTTTGCCAGACTCCCGCACAGCTGAGATCTTGGGTGCTGCAGACAAGTGTGTGAGACGGGCAGGCAGAGGAGAGGCAAGGCTCTCGTGGAGTTCAGCTGTGCAGCTCGGCAGACTCAGCCATCCCAGCGCGCAGCGGTCCCACGGGAGAGCAGCCTGCTTCACTTCGAGGGACCTGCACCCTCTGGAGTGTTACCCCAGTTGGCTGGGGACAGGACTTGGAAGAAATCTACTGGGTAAGAACGTGAAGGATTAAGAATCTGTGGAGTCCCCTTGTCAAGAATAACTTTGCTGAAGAAATTGTCGTATTTCAACAGTCATCACCAGTGCATTTTTATGTTGTATTTGTTACACAGCTTATGAGGGTTATCGTCTTTGCTTCTGCCATCTTCTGTCCGAGCTAAACAGTTGTTTCAGAAGGTTTAACTCTTTCCAGGCTTTCTGCATCCCAGTTATATAAAAAACCCCCTTTTGACTCCTTTTAATTATAAAACAGCAGTAGTTTCCTTCAAAATCACCAGCACTGTCAATGATGTCACCTGTAATGGTCTTTTCCTGGCTGATTCTAAGGATTATTAAAAGGGTAGCCGGCAGCACAGTTGTGGCTTTATGCTTTCCTAGGAAAGTGTTTCGGCCCCGCGGCGATCGGTGTGATGGACAACCCTGAAACTTCTGTTTAAACACCTTCCAGTGAGCGGCGCGGGGGGAGACGTGTTTCTGTGGCGCAGTGACAGGGATGTTTGGCAGAGATTTGCCTCTGTTCAGGAGGTGCTGATGTGGCTCCCTGTAATAACAGATACCGTTGTTTGATCTCTTGTGCAGGAGTTGATTGGCACGGGGTTAAATTCCGCCTTCCCCAGCACTGATGTAAGAGCCCAGTGGCTTTGAGGTCTGCCAGCGTGTTTGGACTGTGTTTGCTGTTTCAGGTCCTGTCTGCGTTGGACTGGATTTTGGGGGGTTTATGCTGGAAAACACTCGTGACCCTTCGCTAGTGCCTGGCTCGTTTGGTTTTAGTCTCTTTCTGCTTGCAGCGAGTGAGGTTGTGGTCATCTTGGGTTTTCAGAAATGTTAAGTTGATGCTTTTAGATGATGCTTGAGGGCATCAGCCTGGCTTATCCTTCCAGAGCGAAACTTGGGGGTAGTATTATATTCGACTCTTGACTGGGCTAAGTGCAGTTGCAGTAACAGACCTTGGGCACTGCTGAGAATTGGTTCATGCTGGAAGGGTCCAAAGGCTTGTTTGAGGCCTCCCGTGTGTTTATGGATTTGGGTTGGCTCGCGTTGCTCTGCTCTTAAGCTGAGGCAACAGCGTAATGTGTTACGGTAACTCCTGTCTGTGCTCATGTGTTGCAGTAAAAATAAGCACTTCCCTGGCACTCATCTGCTTTTATTCTCCTTCTTTAGGACTTGACTGGGATAGAGTCCATGGACCAATGTCGTCACACGCTGGAGCAGCACAACTGGAACATAGAGGTACCACTGCAAATAAGATGTGTGGCAGTTTCCAAGTGCCTGGATTAAACAGAGCAGTCTGCAGCGAGGGAGGGGGGAGCCTACCAGTAAGCTTTAATCTGTCAGCCCATGAATTTGCACCGGTAGTTCATTCTGACAGTATCTTGATACATCTGGTTTCGGAAATACACGGCAGAGTTGTTGTAGCTGTGAGCAATCCCTTGACTGACGTGCTGTGTAACTTCCCGTAGCGCATGTGTGCAGGCTGGCGTGCAGAAGGCTTTCCACACAGAAAACAGTTACTGGTGGTCAATGTTTGGGATGAGCTGTGTTCTCCCAGTGCTCTGTGGCTGTGGACAAATAATAGCTACTGTTAGAGTGTCCAAAGTATAAAAAAGGTATTTCCTGCCATCCCTCAATGTCTGAAACCTCCCTTTGCTCTTTCTTGTGTCAAAGGCAGCTGTGCAGGACCGACTGAATGAGCAAGAGGGTGTCCCAAGTGTCTTTAATCCTCCTCCATCACGGCCGTTGCAGGTCAATACAGCCGACCACAGGATCTACAGCTACGTTGTCTCAAGGCCACAGCCAAGGGCAAGTTATCTTACAGTGGGTTTTGTCCCGCTTCTTGGGTGACTCTTTGTGAAAAACAGAAATTACAAACAGGGAAAGGAATTGTTTTCTTTATATACTGTTATCTCCTTCCTAAATGTTTTATCTTCTCTAAACAAAATGGTTTTTATCTTCTGAAAACCAAACGCAGAGCTGTTCCTTCAGCCTCTATTACTACCGTGGATGTTTTCTCCATGGTGTGATTCACAATATGAGACAACCTTCCTTGTCATAGAATGTCTTGCTGCAGCATAGTAAAGCTTTCCGATCAGTTCAGTTGAAACAAAGGACTGCCCCCTCCTTATGGCAGAGTGAAAATGTATTTTTCTTTTTAGAGCCCCCCCTGAAATGTATATTAGCTTGAATACAGTATCAATTGCTTGCAAATTTGCATGAGCACCTGTAAGATTCAGTGCTGTTAAGCCCTTTGTACAGTTAAGAAAATTAGCCCAGAGCAAAAGGCATTGCTGCCTGAGTAGACAGTGACGCTGGGTTCAGACGTGTCACACTGAATTCTGAATTAGCCACATTAGTCACTTCAATTTGATTTGACGTGTCCGCAGCCATGAAATATTGCTGGGTGTTCTTGCAGTGGTTAGAGCACCGATACTCACGTGTGTGCCTGATGCCGGTGGATGCTTTACTTTAGCCGGCCTATTCCTGGAGCTGAGACTGTTCTAATTATTTGTTTGTAATTGCAGGGCCTCTTAGGATGGGGTTACTACTTTATAATGCTTCCATTCCGATTTACCTATTACACGTTACTTGATATATTTAGGTAAGTACATTTTTGTGCTGACTCACGTATCATCTGCATCAAGGCACACTCTAGCTTAGATGTGGCTGTGCCTCTGCCACTTGGATCTTTAATGGCAGATTTTCCGTGTATTTGCTCAGCTGGCTTTATCTGTAGCTTTGTGAAGTTCCTACACTGTTTCATAAGAAATAAATCTTATTGCAGAGAGAAAAGAGCATCTTAAAGCTCTGTAAATGAAATAGTTTACTTGGAGTTCTAACTCCATGCAGCTTTATAGTTAGTGTCATGCTAAGGGGATGCAAAACGGTATCAGACTGTCTGGTGTTCCTGGACAAACAGCTTGATCAGAATCACGTCCCATTGGGCTGGGCTGCAGGATAACCTGCCCTAATCCCTCTGTGTTACTTGGCAAAACACCTCTGCTTTTTCCCTTTTGGTGTCTGTTGCCTCTTCTCCTGTTACCGCCCTGAAGAGAGAGTTCATCCTGCCCCCTTCCAGCATTGACTGAGAGAAAAGGGAATGCGGAAATAGCCTGCAGCTCTGCCATCTGCACTGCTTTGGCAGCTTCCCTTGTTATTTCACTTTTTTTCCCCCTTAAAGATTTATCCAAAGTTCAATATAACTTGTACATATCAATAGAACTAAGCAGCATTAATACCTGCCTTGCAGTTTACCTTCTTCAGCCTCAGAGAAATGACTGTTTATTCTGTCTTTGTGAGACTCCCAGAGTAACGTTCTCTTTCTGCAGCCCTTTGTGCTCTGGAATTGTTAGTTTTGGAATAGCAGAAATGCAGTTTTCAAAGCGATCTGGACAAAACTGTGGCTTTTAACAGTCCATCTTTGACTAAATTCCTCAAACCTCACGCTGTTTGTGTGACTTATGCCTGATGCTTCCGAGGAAGTCACACAGAGTTCCGATACTTGCTGATGCCTGGCATGAGATAATATTTAACGAGGGGGGAGGTTGCGTAGCAGTGGTATCAGTTTGGAGCAGGTGGCTGGTTAGGTTGTGATTATAAATGTTCAAGGATTTCGGCTGTAATTTATTTTTTTCTTCTCCTTGTGAATACCAGTGACTGTCTGTGGAAAAGCAGATCTGTTCTTCAGAAAGTCAGCAAGCAGAATTTGCAGTGTCCTTTGCTTCCTTCCTAGGTTTGCTTTGCGTTTTATACGCCCTGATCCTCGTAGTCGGGTCACTGACCCTGTGGGTGACATTATTTCGTTTATTCATATGTTTGAGGAAAAATATGGGAGGATACACCCTATCTTCTACCAGGGAACTTACAGCCAGGTCAGTGTGGCATGTTGGTGCACAGATCCTGGGGAGGTGGAGTGGGGATTTTGCCAGATGGTATCAGGACCTACATGACAAAATCACTTTTCATCTAAGAGCCCCAGGTTTGTCCCCAAACTCTCTGACAGGGTAATGGAGAGCTAGTGAATAAGCGGATTGGAAAACCAGTGTCTGCCAGGCTTGATGATATGCCAAGCCTGCCAAGTTGGAAAGCAAAGCTGCTCTGACTGTTCCTCGACCGTCTGTATGGCTCTGTAGCCAAGAGCTATTCGTTGTAGTCCTGCCTTTGTTTTTCTAAACTGATGTGGTGTGCCAGAGTCTGTCCTTCTGTTCACCAAACTGGCACTGGCTGCCTGGGCTTGTATTGTAATGCAATTCCAGAACTTGGTGCGGGACCTCAAAACTGAGAGGGAGCTCCCGAAGAAATTGTGGTAGGTGAGAGTTCCATATGTCAGATCTGGGCTGATGGTGCTCTCGGTAAAGGAGGGACGTCCCGATGGGTACTGCCTCTTCTGCAGCTTTTCTCAGCCTGGCCAAAGGCAGGGTGTCCTGCAGCGTGTCCTAGCAGACACTTGGATCAGAACTGCTTCCCGAGTGCCAGAGAAGGTTGTGGCGCCTGTATGTGCTCCACACTGCACAGCGATGGAGCTCGCCGCCTCCACAACTCTTCTAGGCCCCTCTGTCGTGCCTGGAATCCAAGCTGAAATAGTCACGGAATGGTTGGGCCACCAAAACTGAGTGCTGATAAAACAGGGAGCCTATTGTGCACTTATTCTGTGGTCTTGTTCTGAAGTGCTCTTGGGTGGGTGGAATCCGGAGACTGTAGATGCAACAAGGTTTTGTTGTCGGGGTTTTTTGTTTGGTGGTTTTTTGTTTAGTTGGGGCCTACAGCATTATTGACTTACCTCTTTTTAGTAGTGTTTTCATTTGATGTGGTCTGAAGATTGTCCCCTGTGCAGGCTGGAGTGGAAAGCTCAGCCTTGGCTGGTGCCAGTCTGAGGGTGGAGGGCTCTTCACTGCAGCGGAGTCTGGGGGGGGCACAATTTGTTCAGTCACCTGCCTGCCTTTGGTCTGAGTTCAGTGTTCTCCAAAGCAACCTCCTGAAAGGAGTGTTGGCAAAACACCTCTGTAGCCCCCTTAAATGAGAGCCTAGTCAGAAGGTCTGATGGGTTCATCTTCCACTGCTGCTTAGTTAAAACCACGCTAGTGGCAGAGTGACGGCCTGGGGAAAGGTTGCTGAGCTGTGTCACACAAGTCTCGCGGGTGCTGCTTTCCCCTTGCCTTGAGACCCTGTAACTTTACCTCCTCTGCTTTTATGCCAAGGCACTGAACGATGCCAAGCGGGAGCTGCGCTTCCTGTTGGTTTATCTTCATGGAGATGACCACCAAGACACAGATGAATTCTGCCGGTAGGTAGGAGAGTTTTCCAAAGAGTTACTTTTGCGCTTTAAACGCAGTTTAATTCACGCGATCTCTTCTCATCCCCTAGCAACACACTGTGCGTACCTGAGGTGATCACCCTCATAAACACTAGAATGCTCTTCTGGGCTTGCTCAACCAATAAACCAGAGGGATACAGAGGTGAGTGTGTGTCCCCTGGGCTTTACCTTTCCCCTCCTGTCTCTAACACAAGTTAAGTGCTCTTTGACAAATTTATGTGTTCGAAACACGCTGTGGGTTGTCTGCGAGCAGACGAGATGTGGGGATTGCACAGGGAAATGTGTGCTGGGTTCTGTGCGATATCTCAGAGGGCCAGTTTGGATGCCAGGGTGCTGTGGTTTAACCCCAGCCAGCAGCAAAGCACCACACAGCTGCTCGCTCACTACTCCCCCTGCAGTGGGGTGGGTGGGGAGGGAAAGTAAAGCTCGTGAGTGGAAATAAGAACAGTTTAATAACTACAATAAAGTGTAATAACAATAAAAAATAGTAACGAAAAGGAATATAACAAAAAGGGAGGAAAATAAACCCCAGGACAGACAAGTGATGCACAGTGCAATTGCGCACCACCTGCTGACCCATCAGCACTTGCCTTCCCTCCCCTCCCCCCCACCCCGGCCAGCTCCCCCAGTGCATATCCCGAGCGTGATGTTCTGTGTTCTGCGTGATGCTCCTCGTGCACCTGCTCGCTAGCAGAGCATGGGAAACCGAAAAATCCCTGGCTTAGGATAAGCAGCAACTAAAACATCAGTGTTATCAGTGTTGTTCTCACGCTAAATCCAAAACACAGCACTGCACCAGCTACTGGAAGAAAATTAACTCTCTCCCAGCTGGAACCAGGACAGAGGAAAACACCTGCTCTGAACATCCACTGTTGCTGGTGTTTCTGGGCAGTCCTGATTGTGCTCTTGCTGCAGGCATTTGAGCTGCTTCCAGTGCCTTGGTAATGGGAGTTGGTGGGTGTGTGCTAGGAATTAAACTGAGTGCAGAAACAAGTATCTAACTGGTTTTGTCCTTAACACTGGGTTGTATTATGCCTGAGGCCGGGAGTGAGTTGTTAGGTGCATTCCTTGCCTTGCTGAGGCAGTCATCTTCACTCCACACCCAGGCTCTGTCTCCTTGAGAGGCCACAGGGGGGTCCTTTTAAGTACTGTCTGTCCAGAGCTGTTGATACCTGGCCTGCCAGCATTTTGGTGGGGTTTGCTGCAAATGGAGCCTTTTCCCAGAGTTCTGTTCTTGCTTCCCATGTCACTTTTGGCTGTTCCTGTTTCATGGTGGGAAGGGCCAGGACTTCTGGTACTAAATCTGAGTGATTCTTGGCCTCATAGTTGAGCTACCAGCTATTGACACCTTGAAAGAATGGCTTTCGAAAGAGACATTCTTTTACTTACTGCTGTTTCAGTGCTGCAGCACTTTGGAGTCACAGCCTAGAAGGCAGAGCTGGAAGGGATCATGGCCTTAAGTTTAATTCACAGGGTGCTCTGACTTAGTTTGGAGGGCTCCATTGGCAGTGGTGAGGTTCCATGCACAGTATAAGGAGGCAGTCAGCCGCTGCAGGTGAACTGTAACTTAAAAGCCCCTGATCTACTCCATTCCCTGCCTCAAGATGAAGCTTGCCTCTGGCTGAAACAACCTGATTTTCTTCAGAAAAGTCCAGGATGAACACTGCCACCTTCCCTGTGACAGTGTCTTCCAGAGTCAGGCCGCCCATCCTCTCAGCAGTGTTTCCCTGTGCTTAACCCATGTTTCTCTTCCTGCAGTTTAAACCCAGGGCTTTTTGTCCCATTCTGAATGGACATTCAGAGTGATTTACTTCCTTCCTCCTTGAATTAAAGAACCTTTTTCGTTACTTGAAAGCTGGTTTTCTCCCCTCAGTCTCTATGCTCCAAGCCACTTCCTCCCTTTGCTGGTTTATAGAGTTCAGTTTGACAAAATGGGGCCTTAGGCCTTTTCTGCCTTGGAAAAGAGAGTGGGGCTGTGGAAGCTGCTTTCCTGAACCCTTGGTGATGGAAAGCGTTTGTGCCCTACCCTGTGCTGACCTTTCTGGATGGGGCTGTTATGGTGATGGTGGTGCCTGTTTCCCAGTCTCCCAGGCTCTCCGAGAGAACACGTACCCATTCCTGGCCGTGATTATGCTGAAGGATCGCAGAATGACGGTGGTTGGGCGGCTAGAAGGCCTCATCCAGGCTGACGACCTCATTAACCAACTGATGTTCATCATGGATGCCAACCAGACATACCTGGTGTCCGAGCGCCTGGAAAGGTATGACAGGACCTTGTGGAGGCAGGTTCTGCCCTGCCCATGGGCTCTCCTCCTCCCGGTGGGATCACTGAGCCACCCTATAGCCAGGGAGGGGGCATGTTGCCCACACAGGCCAGCTATGGGAAGGTGGGTGTGGGAGCTCGGCTGTTTTCCGCAGTTGCAGCGCACCCTTAGCGTGCTGGAGCTTTGCAGGTAAAGCCTGGACAACAGCCAGTAGGAGCCAAGTGGGAGCAAAGGCATTGCAGCAGGAGGAGAGCTGGTGTCTGCAGCCAGTTGGGGAGCAAGTGCTGCTGCCTGGGCTGCGTTTTGATGGTGTTTCTGGTAGCACCTCAAGCACGGGCTCAAGTCCCTGACAACTCTGCAGGGATTTGCAGGCTGTGTCCGAAGTAGGCTGACACCCTCTGGTCTTCTGCCTGCCTTTCCTCTGCCCCACAGTCTCTGGGGGTGACCCAGTAACATGTTTTGATGCCTCTGGTTTCTGAAATTACCTGCAATTACCCGAAGGAGGTAAAAGTGAAGAGTCTCAAGTATGAGGCAGAAATCTTGGGCACTGCTGATGTGCTGTCTGTCTGCTCTGTCGAGCTGCAGTGGGTGAGCAGTCTGGTGTCCAGTTCACGTCCGCTCAACCTAAGGAAGCCATTTGTGTGCCAGGGACTGTGGAGACTCCAGTAGGTTGCCTTTCAGGAGCCGGTGATGCTCTAAATGAGGCATTATCTGGTATATGTGTGTGTCCCTGTGAGCTGGAGGCTGTAGCTGTGCTCTCGGCTCTGCCACCGCTTTCACTGCAGGGCCTGTGAGCCCTGACCGCTCCCTGCCTGTTTGCAGGGAAGAGAGGAACCAAACTCAAGTTCTGAGGCAGCAGCAGGACGAGGCGTATCTGGCATCCCTACGTGCGGACCAGGAAAAGGAGCGCAAGAAGAAGGAGGAGCGGGAGAGGAAGAAGAAGAAGGAAGAGGAAGTGCAGCAGCAAAAACTAGCCGAGGAGAGGCGGCGACAGGTGAGAGCAAATTGTCGGCTGGGGAGGCTGCTGCGCCCTGTGGGATGTGCACACCGAGTGGGAGCAGTGCGTGGAGCAGGGCTTGCTCATCGCTGGAGCTGCTCGAGTGTCCTCCGAGCCTCCTGGAGCAGCTGCACTCAAGGGACAAGCAGAGAGGTCAGTTCAGTGCATGCCCCGTGCTCCTGCCTCCCTCCTTGCTTTGCAGACGCTGCAGGAGGAGAAGGAGCGGATATCCGAATGCCTTCCTCCCGAGCCACATCCCGATGACCCGGAGAGCGTTAAGATCATTTTCAAGCTGCCTAACGATTCCAGAGTGGAGCGGCGATTCCACTTCACACAGTCATTGACGGTGAGCTTGGGGCAGAGCTGGTGGGAGTCCCAAACTAAAGGAGGGTCAGGAGATTGTCCAGGTGGCTCAACAAAGCTTTGGTTCCGTTAGGCTTTGCCAAATAGTGATGTGTGCCGGGAGCCTTGGCAGCCAGAGGTGTTCCTGGGTAAGAAGGGTGTCGTGGGGCCTGGTCCCACCAGCTCAGAAATGAGAGATTAGAGGAAAAAAAATTAAAAGTGTTTTCTTTTTTTCTGAAAAGCTGAGGCTTTTGTTACTCCCTATTAAAAATAACAATGCAGGAACAGCCAGAAACTGTCAGGACTCCTCAGGTACTCTGTGACAGCTCCACTATTGCTCTCGCTGAATAAATGGCTGTCTTGGGTTTACAGCGCAATGATGGTGCAAATGTGGTGACTTCCCCCGCTGCGAGGTGCCGTGGATGCAGTCTGGCTGTGTCACTGCTCCCCCAGCTGGCAGTTATTTCTCTGCTTCTTTCCCAGGTGATCCACGACTTCTTGTTCTCCTTGAAAGAAAGCCCTGAAAAGTTCCAGATCGAGGCCAACTTCCCTCGGCGCGTCCTGCCCTGCCTCCCGACAGAGGAGTGGCCCAACCCGCCCACGCTGCAGGAGGCCGGACTCAGCCACACGGAAGTCCTCTTTGTGCAGGACCTCACGGACGATTGACACTTTTCCAGAAGACGCAAAATGGAAAGAGAAATTCATATTATTATTATAATACAATATTTTTTTTAAAAGACTGCGTTCAAACGAGGGATCAGAGACCACATCGCCTGTGCCAGCTGTGCTGCGCGTGTGCACAGGCGGGAGGAGGCGCGTGCACGTCCTCACGCGCCCATGTACACGGCCACCCCCTACACTTGGAGGGCAGAGAGGGAGGGCAGCTGGCGGTGCCCCTCCGCCCTCCCTGGGGAGGAACAGGAATGGCAGCTCTCGGTAACTTTTGCTTTTATTGGTGACAATAATAATAAAACCCCAACAATCTGACATCTCGTGAAGATCTGATCCTCTGCTGCTCCTGACGGCCGGACGACCAGGCGCCTGAATGTGCTGGGAGCGGGGTGGGAGGGAAGGGCTGGACAGAATCTCTTCAGCTTCCCTCCGTGTATAAATATCTTTCTTTTAATATTTCTCTTGCTTTGTAATGACCAAAGGAGATGGGGGTTGACTATAGTATTAACTTTTTTGATAAAGAGCTGGTTCAATTCTTACCCGTGTGGGGTCTTGCCCAGGGTTCTTAGCCTGCGTAGTGAAATAAACTCTGCCTCTAGCATGTCTGTGCCGCTGCTTTGTGCTGTGCCCCTGGAGGAGGTGCCACCTGCCGTGGCCCCGCGGCACTGGGGGTACACTTCACTTCTGGCCTTGAATGGGTGATCCTTGTGCCAGTGGAGCAAGGGGGTCTCCACCCCACCCCTCCTGAAGCCTGCAAGCTGCAGTAACCCAGCCTCCGCTTTTGGTGGCTCCAGGGCCTGCCACAGCTTTTTTGAGCAGGGAGAGGAGACCCTTTGTTTAGGACCTGAAGGAAGAGCTGTTCTCTGTTCCCTTCCTGGCCATGGAGCAGCATGGTTTGGGGAGCAGCTGCCTTGGCAAGCTCCTGCCCTTTGTCACATGGAGGGTGGATGTGACTGTTCTGCCCAGCTAAGAAGGTCCTCAGGGCTGGTTCCCCACCAGCTGGAAAGGTAGAAGCACCCCCCGGGGAAGATGCCCTGTCCCGGGATGGCAGCTTGGAGGACTTCCCATCTCCGTGCAAGCGGCGAAGGATCTCCAGGTGGGAGCGAGGAGGCGCTGCTGGATCACAGACCCTCTGGGGCAGAGAACCCCACAGGCTCCTGCTTCCATGCTCAGCTCCCCTGGTTTCTGCTCCAAGCTCTCCCAGGGGCAGCCTCAGGACGCCCATCCCTGAGCAGAGCGTTGGCCCGGCCTCAGCCCCCGCCTGCCCGCGCCGAGACAAGAGCCGGGGCCCGGCGCGTTGGTATACATCATACATTTATTAGTGAATATCCCTCTCAAAATCAGCCACAACATTAAAAAAAATAATGATTGCACTACTTGGTCAAGCAGAACTAGCAACTTTCATTTTAAAAAAAGTACAAATCTGTTAAAAATTTCAATCAGTATAATACACATATATATAATACAACATACTAGTTATGTTAAATGCTACAAAACCAATATGATTCCAATGGAATGGAAAAAAAAAAAAAAAAGAAAAACAAACGGAAAAAAAAACCAAAACAAAACACTTTTTTAGAGCTTTTAAGAACCTTTTTTTTTTTTTCTATATATTAGCCTTTCTTCAAATACATACATGGGAAAAATGAGGTAACTGTAAAATGTGCAAGTAACAGAGCAAAAAAAATTATATATATAT
>WEIS01071692.1:1605-26124 GCA_013389965.1 Todus mexicanus | reverse complement strand
AAAGCCTTCTGCTGAGCAGAGCAGAGGTAAACCAGCTTGACATGGTAGCATTTTTTCTGGCCTCAGTCATGGCAGTGGATGCACTGAGTCACACTAATGGTAGTAGCTTGTTTTCCTCGGCTCTGTCGGACACTAAGCAGATGCGCTCTGCCTTGCAAAGCAGAACCGATTGGAATCCTGCTGCTCCCTGCTTGGCTTTCCAGCCTGAGCAGTTACTTTGTCCTAGTTTAGAGCACGTTTAGTTTGACAGTGAGTTCCAATAACAGGACGCTAACCCAACTCTGTCACATTCAGGCTGAAATTCTATTCCCTTGAAAGTGCTTTTATGCCCAGTGGAAAAAAGAATAGGATTTTAAGGTTCGTCTCATTAAAGCCTCTGATGTATGGGAGTAAAACCAAAATTTGAAGAAGACCTCTGGTTTTCTTTTTCCCTTAGCCTCAAAAGAAAGAAGAAACGCAGCAGTCTAGAAAAAGTTCTCCTAAATCTACCGAACCAGTAATGGACTTGCTGGGACTTGGTAAGAGATTTCCAACCTCGTTGCACTCGTAGCAGTGACCCTATAACCCTGGCTTTGGGCTGGTGGGTTTCATGGGCTTTTACTGCTTTATTTTCCATGTCAGGTGGACAGCAGCTGACAGGAATTCTGGAGCATTTTGCTTAAACCGCTCCAGAGCAGCACAAGCAGAGTGCTCAGCATTGCAGCAGAAAAGCTGTCTGTCTGTTTTGCTTTCAGTGGCACAGTGATGGTGCCCGTAGTATTGTGGGAGCAGCTGTAGTGGGCCCAGGCACGGCGTGGCTCCTGGCTGCTCCGAGGTTAATAGGACAGATACGGCACAGGGCACTGCCTTGCTCCTCTGAGCCAGCTCCTTCTCAGCACCAGAAGGGCGAGCGAAGAGCTGGCAACGTGTGTTGGCTGAAGTAGGTTCCAGGTCAGGTCACTGGGTTGGGTGGCATATGTGCAAACTGCTCGGCTGGCAAGGAGGCTGCCCCTCCGCCTGAGGCCATCTGCGCGAACCTCACCACGGCTTTGTCTCTCCCAGACGCTCCTGTGACCAGCACCGTCACAAACGGCAGGCCCAACAGCTTAGAGAAGGATCTGGATCTTTTTGCATCGGTGGGATCAAACTCTGACTCCAGGAAGGTAAGCAGGGAGCAGCAGTGGCTGACAAAGCCTGGTTAGATGCTTGGATGAGCTGCTGATCTGTGTCTTCCCCTCGTGCTGAATGCGGCTGTTTCACGTGTGCTGTTTCTGTCTCAGGTCACTGGCTCTATGCCGACGGCTGGAAGTGCCGGTTCTGTTCCGGAAAACCTGAATCTCTTCCCTGAGCCAGGAGGCAAAGGGGATGAGGTGGGGAAGAAGCAGCTTTCTAAAGACTCCATCCTCTCCTTGTACGGCTCTCAAACACCTCAGCTGCCTGCGCAAGGTATCGGCGCTCAGAATAGAGCTGTTCTAATGCGGAGTGGGCGGGGTGTCCCGATAGCTGACAGGCAGAGATGTGGGGATGTAGGTGGTCCTTCTGCAGAACTGCTGAGAAGCATAATGAGCAGCTTCGTCTGGGTGTCGTGGCCGAGGGGATGTGGTGCTAGTCTCTGCTGCGCAGGTCGGCATTCCAGCTTCTGACAACAAATGCCACAGTTCTTCCCCGCGTCACTTCTCCGCCTTTTTTTCCAGGAGCGATGTTCATGGCCCCGGCTCAGATGGCCTATCCTGCCGCAGCGTATCCCGGCTTCCCAGGAGTCGCCCCGTCCAGCAGCATGATGGGAGGCATGATGGCCCCGTCGGTGGGAATGATGGCCCAGCCCGGAGCTGCGGGGATGGTGGCTCCCATGGCCATCCCGGCTGGCTACGTGGGGAACGTGCAGGCAGCCGTCATCGGCGTCCCCAACGGGATGATGGCCGCGCAGCAGGCCGGCTACGTAGCCGGCATGGCAGCGGTTCCCCAGCCTGTCTACGGCGTGCAGCCGGCGCAGCAGCTTCAGTGGAACATCGCCCAGGTGAGGGGTGACCTTCTGCTGACCCAAAGGTGGCTGGAGGGTGGGCGAGGCGCACGCAAATAAACGTAGCCTGTTACTGGGAGACCTCAGTGCTTTTAGAGCCTGGCTCCTGGCGTTGGGTGAGGGCTGCAGAGACACCACAGGTAACTTGTTCTGAGGTCTCAGTGCTTGGTGGAGAACAAAACTCAGAGCAATGCCAGCTAAAATGAGAACACTCAAGCTTGCTAGATGGATGTACACCTGAGAAGCCGGTGACCTCCACTCGCCATAACCCTTTAAAACTAAATCAGCAGGACTAGGGATGGAATTCTGCCCCTATGCTCGGCGCTGGGGAGGCCTCACCTCGAGCACTGGGGGCAGCTCTGGGCCCCTCACTGCAAGAAGGATCTGGAGGGGCTGGAGCGGGTCCAGAGGAGAGAGATGAGACTGGGGAAGGGACTGGAGGGGAAGGCTTTTATGACTGACCAGGGAGGTGGTGGAGTCACCATCCCTGGAGGTGTTTAAGGAAAGATTGGATGCTGCACTTTGTGGCAGGGTTTAGCTGCTGTGGTGGTGTTAGATTGTAGGCTGGACTCCATGAGCTCAGAGGGCTTTCCCAGCCTCAATAATTCTGTGATTCTGTGAACCTGCTTAAGCCTTTGATGTGTTGGGGAGCAGCTGCGGGCTGGTGGTCTCCTTGACACGGCCTTGACTTCTCTCCTCTCCCCTTTGCAGATGACCCAGCAGATGGCTGGGATGAACTTCTATGGAGCTAACGGCGTGATGGGATACGGACAGTCCATGGGTGGAGGAGGTGCCCAGGGAAGCAATCAGTCCCTCAGCACTCAGATGTGGAAATGAGCCCTTGCGTCATGACCATTTTTGCCTTCTGTTCTGTTCTTCAAAACTGCTCCATGAGACATTCAGGGTTTTTTCTTTCCGGCTGGCTGCCCAGCCCGAGCCTCTTTCCATAACTGAGACCCATCTCTGCCTTTTTCACTGTCGGACACGGTGAAACCTCGGTGGTCAGAACATGAGCTCCCCTCTATTTAGCACAGTCAATGCACACTTCTGGGGTGGACCCCCCTCCTTGCACAAACCTCCACTAATGCTTCTGGGTAGCACTTAATGTCCTGCTGGGTACCTGAGCAGAGGTGTGGCTGAGGACCGTGGGGAAGCTGGCGTTACGGGCAGTGTTAAGGTCAGGCCGCCTCAGAATGGCTTCACCTCCAGTATTAGTCGGGGTTTTGGTGAGCGGAGGGGTGGAAACCTCTCACGGTGCTGAGGAACTGGATTGGAACCCAAGCCCAGGGGCAAGCAAGCCTTGCTACCTCTTCCCTTGAGTGAAGTTCTCCGGAGCTGAGGCCTTGCTGTGCTTGGCTCGCCAACCCTCATTGGAACCAAAGTCATTTGGAAGACCCCTCTTCCCTCTCCCCCCCGTGAGCAAGCAGGATTCTCGCCCAGTGTGGGGGCAAAGCTGTTTGGAATGTGAAACTCGCACTTGAGCGTGGCTTTTCTGTCTCAGACGTGCTGTCGATGTATTTAACTTTTAACAATCTAACTGAGAGTTAACTTATCGAGGGCTGAGAGCCCGCTGCAAGTTTTCTTACACTTTTAAAATGACTATGAACATCCTAATTTATACTTTTTTCATATTTTTGTTGTTGTTGTCGTCGTTGTTCCTGTGTAGCCCTGGTCCCCCCTTCCCGACTAGCTTTTGACATTTTAATCTAGGCATAAGAAGTGGGTGGGGCGGGGTCAGATTTTTCTTTTCTCATCTTCAGTAGGACACAAACTGCTTCAACCCATCCGCGTGAGCCAGAAGTCGGACTTCTGCCGTCTCCTTTAGCCTGTGTATATGTAAATTCCCCAATAAAATACTGCGGTGAAACCTCCGCTGGCTTCTCTTGGTTTTTGAGGAGCGGAACAGCTCGTGCGAAGCGCCGCTGCCGGGGAGGGGGTGAGTTGTTCCCTTCAGGTGCGGGGATTTGGAGCCGCTCCTCCAAACCAGAGCAGCTCCATCTGCTTTGCAGCAGAGCCGCGGCCCCGATGGCAGGCGAGAACAACGAAAGGACTCTGGGCACGCCAAGAACCGGGCTCGGCAGAGGCAGAATCAGGTCAGTCGACGCTTTTTATATACAAGAGAGGCTCGTGGCTCGGGGCTGTGGGTAAACGCCGCGTTCCTGCGGCTCTGGCTGCGGGGAGAGCTGAGATGATGAGAACTGCGGCTTCAGGCCAGAGCTCAACACAACCTGAGCCAGGCCTGGCCAAAAGGGAAACGTGAAGCGTTTACAGAAAGTGCGAACAGGGAAAATGAGAGGCTGGGGAGGGGGTTTAGGAGCCACCTAAAGCTCAGATGTGCAGCCCCGTGTTCCGTCAGCTCGTGGGTGGCTCCGTGCAGCAGCTGCAGGGGAAAGCTCAGCGATTTGCGTGAGCCTTGAGCTGCTGATACTCCGCTCGCATATTGATTATGGTTTTTCATTCCTCACGTCAAAACCTGCTCTTTTCAGGGGGGGAAAAGAAAAGGGGGAGGGTTGTTCTTCCTATTCCCCTCCTCCCCAGCATGTCTGTTTTGGGAGGAGAATGTTGGTCCTTTTATTATTATTATTATTATTATTATTATTATTATTATTATTTATTCGGGCTGGATGTTTTCGGAAGCTCAACTCAAGCACAGAAAAAAGTTTTCAAGCTTTAATCATCTTCACTTGCTGCCCCAATACTGTACATGCAGGTACAAGCCAATGAAAATGTGAATATTTCAGTTGTTGGGGTGTTTGTTGTTGGTTGTTTTTTTTTTTCCCCTTCCTTGGGAAAATCGGCTAAGAATATTTTACAAAATAGCGTGCACCCTCACAGCCATCAGTCCTGCTGCATATAAACCACAAAAATACAAGAGTTTGACATTAAGAAAGACCACGCACATAGAAAACATTACAGAACACAGGTAGAAAATTGCCATTTGCTTTTTTTTTTATATATATATATCTATATATCTGTTCCCATTCTCAAGTATCCATCACAAGCCCATCCCCTTGTCTTGAACGTGGAACTGGGGTGGAAAGGATCCCCCCACACACACTTAGTTCACCCCTCTGTGGCGTTTACGTTAAGGTGGAGTTTGTTAAAACTTCTCGAATCTGTCATCAAAGCAAAGTTTATCACAAAATACCAGTGGGCTGGTGAAGGCAGCCAAATTTGTTCACTAACACGAGCCTGTCCTGGCTTCCAGAAGCACGAAGCTCCCCAGGGCGAGCGTCAGTTCCTGGCCAAGCTCTGCACCTAACGCTCCTTTTCCTTCTCGCCGTAGGTAACGGGCACACGAGGAAGGGAGGAAGGTCGACGTGCGCCGCTCGAAGGGCGAGAACTCTGCTCCCTGTTGGGTTAGAGACTGAAAGCCGAGCTCGTAGGAGCAATTAACTGGCGGCTAACGAAGCTCTGACAACTTCCCGATCTAAGGGGACTCTCTCTTGGTTTAGGTAATCACTTTTCAATGGGTGGCCAATGTGAAGCAGCGGCGATCGCTGCCTCCTTGCTTGGCTGTCTCGCTCTGGGCGGTGCACCCGTGTCCGGATAACTCGGGTTAAGCTTCTGAAGCAGCTCCCTGGAGAAGGGCCGCGGTTAGAAGTGATGGACTGGCTGCCTTGGCTCTTATTGCCTCGTACCTTTAACAGTCTTGGACCCTTTGATGCCCCCCTCACACTTTTTAGGGGGCTAACGCAGTTTAAAAGGCGTAGGCTGTGTTGAAAGTTCTCTAAAGTGTGGGGAAAATGCCTCGCGTGCCTAGTTTGGGAGTATAAATGCTGCATTTTCTGGTCAGGTGAATGCTGCAGTTTGGGTGCTTCTCAAAAATTCATTGGTATTTTCTCTCTGTGCTTCCCTGGGGTTGGTTTTGGCTGCTTTCGTTATCTCTTTTTTTGGTTTTTTTTGCCCTGGTGCTGTTAATAATCTAATACAAGGACAAAACTTCAATTCAACCTTGGAGCTGCTACTTTACCAAGCATCGTTGTTGTTGTTACTAAGACGGCCGTAAATGTTTTTACAGTCGAGGTATAAACTTCGGAGATTAATGACAGATTCTCGAGCCCTGGGTAACATCTTACATGGTCCAGGTGCTTGGTCATAGTTGAATTTTGAGGTTGGGGAGTAGGACAACACGATGGGGACGATTATTTAGCTTTAACTGCATGAAAAGATCAAGCCCTTTTAAGAAAACAAGGCCACCAACTTCAAAGTGCTAACATTCAAGAGGCACCCGCTGCCAGGCTCCCTGGCCGGCCGGGTACGAGGAGGGGAGCGCTGCTCCGTCCAGAGGCCCTCTGCCATCAAGCATCGCTTCGTGGTTCTCATTGCAAGTGTCGGGACAAAATTCCCTTTGCGTTTTGTTTGGTTGGGTTTTTTTAGCGAGTGCTGGGATCTAGCAGATATGTACAGGCAGCGATCCCGCCGGGGAACGGGACCGGTGCTCGATGCCCGTCCTCCGGCCGCAGGGACGCCCCTTGCGCCCGCTGCTGGGGCTCCCTCGCCAGCCGCGCTACGGGCACGAGCTTTGGGGAGGCTTCGGTTGCCCCCCCAAGAGCCGCAGCGTGGTCCTCGGCTTGTCGCATCCGAGACGCTCGCCTCCTTGCCGGCCCTTCGCAGGAGGGGAAAGGCTGTCGGGGCTGGGGGGAGCAGGGCTGCCAACACCCGCCCGTGTCCCGCAGCCGTCGGAGCGCCGTTTATCTCCGCGCTTTTGACAGGAGCGATGGAAGGGGGGGTACCTACTGTCCAGCTGCATCATCCCTCCCTCCAGGGGAGCCTCCCCCGGCCTCTCGCTTGCCTCGCCCTTCAGCTCAGCGATCACTAGTGCAGGTGCAAAACGAAGCAGGGGTCGGGCTCGCAGCAGGGGAGCGGGTGGGCAGCGCGCGCCCCGTGTCATTGCTCTTCATTGCACAGTTACAACAAAAAATAACCTGAATGCGAGAGTGCACGAAGCTCTGGGTCTCAAAAAAAATCAAAAAAAAAGAAAAAAGGAAAGGAAAAAAAAAAAAAGGGAGGGGGAAGTAAAGAAAAAAAACGAAGAAAGAAATGAGGTATACCAATAATCGGAGCTCCAGACAGGCACAGTGGTCACACTGGTCACACCAGCTCGTGGGGCTTGGTGGCAGCTGCTCCACCAAGCTGCTTTCTCCGGGGTTCCTGGAGGCCACTGTGCCGCGTTCTGGTGCCTGTGCCCGAGGCCGATGATCAGGGTTGAACAGTGTGGCGGTTATTCAGACAGCAAGACAAACACTTAGGCCCTTTACTGTACAAACGTTTTTTTGTTGTTGTTGGTTTTTGTTTTGTGGGTTGTTTGTTTGGTTTTTTTTTTCCCAAGTCTACTTCGAAAACCTAAATCCTCCTCGGATACCAACCAGCTCGGTGAAGGTGAAGGTGAGCGTTGCTGTCACGGCTGGTCGCTTCTTGAGGCGGTTTTGTGGAGCTTCAGCACGTCTTCGCCCCACCGATTCCAGCCGGGCTGAGCGCTGACACTTCTTTTCCTCCACAAGAAGTCCTTTCTGCAGCCTTACAACCTTCTCTTTAGCTCGAAACCCAAAACTCTCGCACCTCTAACAACCAGCCGAGGGTTGGGGCGGTTTCTATGCTTGTGAACGTGAAGGAGAAGGAGGAAGACTTCCAGTTGAAACAGTTCGGCCCGAGAAACGCCGGAGCGGGGCCTCACGCCTTTGGCACGTCACGGGATGCAAACCTCGCGTTGACTGAAGGTCCAGATCTGGCTGGAAGCATGGAAAACCCAAAGGAAAGAAGAGAAAGCTCTTCAGATCGCTTCTTGTTTTCCCCTGTCTGTGACGCAAAACGCATCTGGGCTTTGAATTCAGCCATGGAGAAGAGCGGCGCCCGACCGCTGTTCCCTGACCTTTAAAACGCGGTTGTTTTCCAAAGCGGAAACCGAACGCGCGCCCTCGAGGGGGCTCACAGGTGTGCGTCGTTCGAGGGTTTCACGTCAATCTGGGAAGAAGCGTCTGAGTCAACTGGAGGAAAACAGAAGGTGGGCTCTTCATGCCTGAAAGAACATCACCGGCGCTGGGTTCAGAAATGGTCTGGTGGCAGCGACGCCCCTTAAATCGTGCTCACGGCTGCCGAGTATCCACAAGCCCACTCAGACGAGCGAAGGGGTTTCAGTTCCGCTCCTCGATGTGCAGAGACACCTTACAAACAGCGGCTTGGCTTCGTGAGTCTCGGGTAAGACGGCGAACAGAAGTGATTCCCTGTTGGCGAGGGGAATCCTGATCCCGCTCCCGGGGGAACTGCTGGTCTCGGATTTGCAAAGCTCCATCTGGAAGTGCTTCTGGAGAAGAGGTTTCTTTCGCTGGAAAGGTGGCCCTGGCCCTGGAGGGAATCCTTCCCTCGGCTGCTCTGGGCCGTTCTCCAAAGCCACTCCATGGGTTTAGTTCTGTGATTTCTGCCCAGATCAATGGTTCTGCATCTCGATGGGTTTCGGGAAAGCGATGTCCAAGCCTCCTCTCCCTGTGCGTTCAACAGGCTCTGGCGCTGACGAAACAGGAGCTAATTTCTGAGCCCAGAAGCCTGGCCCACCTTCTGGTGCCCTAGAAAATTTTATAGAGTCATTGAGTCTTTGAGGTTGGAAAAGACCCTTGGGAACATCGAGTCAGCTTTGGCAAATACAGCCCATTCCAGGCTTGGAGAAAACCCAGGGATAACTCAAGCCTGGGCATCAAATCCTGTCATTTTCTGTGCTTTGCTGCATGGCCACGGCTGCCTTTTTTTTTTACTAGAATTTAGGGTATGTTTAAGTATCATTTCAAAGCTGTTTTGGCAAAATCCATCCTTGGTGCTCAAGGATGATGCCTTGATTTGGACACCAGCATCTACTGTAAGGTCTCCTGTGCCTCAGGTAGGTGCTACCTGCTGCTGGGTATAAAACGGGCTGCAAAGCTGATTCAGTTTCATATTAATTATTCTTTCCAAGGAAAAAGTATCTGGAAACTCAAATGGGTTGAATTTCCTTTTCTCACGGCGGGTGAAGGAAATAATCTAACGCATAATACCCAGTCGGTGCAGCCACCTTTTGCAAACCATAGAGTACGTTAAAAAAAAATGCCCTTTGCAAGAAAATATTCCCCTCAGAAGAGAAAAACAACCTCGGAGTCCAGAAGTTTGGGAGTTTTCTGGTGTCACAGGTGGAAAACTGCGTCTCTTGGATTTTCTGTTCTTGTTTTTTCAAGGAGGGAAAACATCTGGCACGTGGCGTCACGCGTTCGGAAACGAGGAGGAGCTGATGGTGGCACACTTGGGGCTCTTCTCCCTTCATTCTAGTTCTTCCAAACCAGCGTGAGGTGGGTCCTGCCCCAGGTGCTTCCCCAGAGAAGCGAGCCCCAGCTCCCTGGGAGGACTGGACACGTCCCGCTGGGAGTGCAGAAGGTCTTGATGGATTTCAGTCATAGTAAGTGCCAAGTTTGTCAGGGAGCCTTTTGCTGGACCTCAGGGATGTGCTGCTGCGAGTGCGCGTCCGGCTGTCCCGGTGTTCCTGCTGCTCTTCACCCGCTTCTGTTCTCCCCCAAGAAAAGCGCTAATTGCAGAGGGGGAGCGGCAAAGTTCTGCAGCTCCCTGGAGAAACTTGGAGCCAGCGAGCTCTGTGCTGGCAGGGGAAGGGGCTGGGACGCTGCGTCCATCTCGGCGAGCAGAGAACCCCTGCAGAGCCCCCCGCTCTGCCCACGTGGCAATTCCACCTCCCCGTGGACGTGGTTATTGTCCTACCACAGGTAGATTTCTCTTCTTTTTTTTTTTCTTTCCATTGAAATAGAGCTGGCAAAGCAAAAGCAAGTCGTGTTAGCTTGAAGGAGCAGAAAGCTTTTCCTCTTAGGATTCCCTCACGTATATTCAAAAACCCAGCAGAGAAAGTCTAGCCTCACCCAGGCTCTGTCGACCTCGTATAACTGCGTCGTGCTCTGGAAGGAACATCATGTTCAAGCCGTTGTTTATTCCTGTTTCAGGAGCCAGGGCACCGCGTTCGCTTCCTCAAACCGCTCGAGACTGTTGGTGCATCCCTCGATTCTACGCATCACCCTTAGGCACGAGCTCAGGTCGGGGCGTGTTGCTCGGCTGAGCTCTTGCCGCTCTGGCAAATAAGGATTTAATCTTTCATGAAGTAGTTGTTGGGGTCTTGAAGCAGACCCCTCTCCATCCCCGCTGTGCAGCGTCCGGCCTATTCTCTTCTCGGAGATTTCGATTCGGTAAAGATCCAAAATCCACACCAGGAGCTGAAATTCCTTGATGTGATGTTGCTAAAATCGTGGCGGTGTCAGGAGAAGCAGCCGCCGAGCAGCGGAGTTTTGCTGAGCTCCGGCTTTGGGGTTGCGGAGGGACCAGCTTCATCCTTCAGGTTTGGTTTCCATCCGTTGCGGCAACAGGTTCGAGCGGGTTCGTCGTTCCCGGCGGCACCAGGAGAACCGCGGGTTGGTTTTGTTGTGCTCTGTGCGTTGGGAAATTCTCTGCTTTGCCAGGAAATGATTGTACAAAATCCCAACTGTGCTGGGGGCTGGTTTGTGTTAAAGACTGAAGGTCAGAGCCATCTGCTCGGTAAAAATTCCCCATTAACCTTTTGTCCTCTTCCAGTCTCAGGACTGCTCATCTTTTGGTGTGGTGGTTGGTTTGTTGGGGTTTTTTTTTTCCCCCCTCTCTTTTGGAACCTGACCCTTCAGGACAGTTATTGTGTTCAGTATATTTTATGAAGAAACCAGAGTTTCTAGTGGTGTCTCCCCTGAGTATTTTCAGCAAATTTCATTAGGCACCTTCAAAAAAAGCTTCCGTAATTCTCGGGTTTGCTACAAGAACCGGTTCCCTCGGAGGGGAACCAAAATGCTGCTTTAAAAACAAACAAATGAAACATACAAACAAAAAAAAACAACAACCCAAAACACTCATCCCGGTAAGAAATTCAAAGCGTCTAGTCCTTTGTTCAGAACCTCTCAGTCCCCCGAATTCCAGATCAGCAGAAGAAGCTGTTGAGATGTTCCCCTGTAGCGTACCAACGAGTCAAGAGTTAGAGAAAGGCGCGTCCTGCCGCGGGGTCTGGCAAACCCTCTGCTCCCGCTTGAAAATCAAGCGACCAGGAGAGCCTCCCAGACCTTGAGGAGACCTTTTTGGACCAGAGAGCACCCCAGACTGCGAGGAGAGCATCCCCGACATCAAGGAGAGCCTCTCAGACCCAAGAAGAGCACCCCGGACCTCAAGAAGAGCCTCTTGGGCCTGAGGAGAACATCCCGGACCTCGAGGAAGAACATCCCGGACCTCGAGGAAGAACATCCCACACCCGAGGAGAGCATCCCAGACCTTGAGCTGGACCTCACCGGAGGAAGAAGCTGGAGGCAGCCGCTCAAGCAGCAGCCCGGTATCCCTGCTCCGTCGGGTCACCTTCTCCCGACTCCCGTTTCCACGTGAGGCATCCCAGAGTTTCTATTTTGGGTCTCGCTTTGGCCGTACAAGCCCACGGCGGGTGGCGAAACACGAGGGAGAAGACGAGCGTCCGCTCAGGGGAGGGGAGGAGCACACCTTTCCCCGGTCTCTCTTGCTTTGGCGATGTCACTGGTCGCAGGCTACGTGCTACCGGCGAAAAGAAAACCAAACAACCCCCAAACAAACTATAAATCTTTTAAAAAAAAGAAAAATAACAATCCTAAGCCACCAGAAGGGCTCGCTCAGTGTCGCAGGATTCGTGTCGGCAAACGAACGGACGAGCGGGAAGTGCCTGGCAGATGTTTCCGGTCGCCCCCGGAGTCTCTTGGATATTGCAGAGAAAAGTGAGTGTGTCGTCAGCACGTGGCGAAGCTACATAAGAGAAGATGCTACATTCCTTGGAGAACAACAACGACGGAGAAATAAAATAGTGCTGAGTTGGAGCGTGGGTTTGTTTGTCGGAGTGGGGGTTTTTTTTGTTGGTGGTGGTGGTGGTGGTTTCATGGGTTGTTTTTTTTTGTTGGTTTTTCTTTCTTGCCCTCTCTTCGAGCAGCTCCCTTTGCCCGGGAGGCGAGGAAAGGAAAGCGAAGGAAAAGAAACGTCGTCGACGTGCTGCTGGCGGCGGCGCTGGGTGGCCCGGCCACAGATGCTCTCGCTGGGTGGGCAGGAGAGACCCGGCGGCGATTCCTTGCCGAGGGTGCGGGAGCAGCGCGGGGTCGGGCGGCATCGTGACCCTCGCTCTGCCTCACGGGGGATTGAGGGGCGGTTGGTTGGGATTGGGGGTTTTTTTGCTTCTCCTTCCCCCTGCTCCAAAACACGCGGCCCTGGCTCCCTCCTGGTGCGCGGGGAGGAGCGTGTGGAGGGCGGGGTGGTTTGGGGAAGGGGGTTTAAAAATGAAGAAAAGGAGAAGGAAAAAAGGAGGAGGATATTTACAGCTATCCACCAACAGTTTTGGTAGGTCAGGTCATCTCCTTTCCTCCTCACAGCCGCTCTTCCCCTCAAGCTGCTGCTGCCTAGGGGCAGGAGGGGCTGGTGGAGCTCTCCAGGGACGACTGGGAGAGGCGGCGCGTCAGAGGTCCGATGCTGGAATCGGCCAGCGAGGAGGTGGGGAAGAGTTTGTACCAGCCCGTGACCGCGCTGGAGAGATCGAGCTCCTCCAAGACGATCTGGGCCATGCCCATGAAGCACTTGTGGTCCATGCGCCCGTAATCCCCCCAGACGATCACCTGCGGGGCAGAGAAGGTGTTGGGTCGAGGTTTTGAGGGGAAACTTGGCAAACTCAGCGTGTCTGGATGGAAAGGACCCGCTGGGGTGAGGGTAGGGAGGTTACCACTGCCCTGGGCAGCCTGGGCCACGCCTGGGGAACCCTGAAGGGAAAGAAATTGTTCCTCAGCTCCAATCTAAACCTCCCCCCGTGCAGCTTGAGGCCGGTTCCTCTTGTCCTGGTGCTTGTTCCTTGGGAGCAGAGCCCGACCCCCCCCTGTCTCCAACCTCCTGTCAGGGAGTTTTCAGAGCCAGAAGGTCTCCCCTGAGCCTCCTTTGCTCCCCTGTCCTTGCCCTGTCCCCTAATCCCTCCCTGTCCTCGGGTATCTGTGTGGGGAGTTCGTCACCTGCAGGACTTTGCCTTGGGGACTCTCCTCGAAGAGCAGAGGCTGCTGGTACGAGGGGTCGCAGGTCTTCTTCACCACCTTGGTCTTCTTCTTGGCCAGGCAGACGCCGTTCTCCAACAGGTAAACCTTCACGTAGGTGGCTGCGGTGGAAACCAGGTGAGAAACACGGAGTCCGAGCAGGCTCCAGGGATGGTCCCGGCACAGAGCCCGTCGTCCCCAGCACTCCCCCTCCATCCCTCACCCCGCTCTGTCCCCAGCCACCTACCAGGGATGGATTTGGAGCCCATCTTCGGGATAAGTCCCCTCGCCTGGATCACGTCCACCTCCAGCTGCCCGTTGCGGTCGGCCACACCGACGTGGACATCGCCTGGGCGGGGGGGATGAGATGGGCTCAGCGCCTTCCCTGACAGCCCCCTCCCGCCGGGGATGCTCCAGTCCCCACCAGCTCTCCCTTCTGGTGCTGCCAGAAAGCAGGTGGGAGATCCCCCATCCTCAGCACCCAGCGCTCCAGCGCACCCCAGATCCCACCACCGCCACCGGGCGCGTGATTTATCGGGAGTGCGGAGGAAGGACAAAGCCGAGCTGATGTGAAGACGCTTGGATTTGAGCAGCGAGGAGAGATCGGGGTGAGAGCCGCCTCCTCCCAGCCCTCCCTGCCAGCTCCATCCCACGGCAGCCTTCCAGGGGGAGGGTTTTTTTTCCCCCTTGTGATGGAAAAAAGGGGCTGGGATTAACCGGGCCCATGCCCGGGCTGGGTGATGCCCTCAGCTGGGGACCAGCACCCTTGGGCACTTCACCGGGGTCCTTCCCCACTCCCTCTGGAGGGGCATCTGCAGGAGAAAACGTGGCCGGGCGGCTCTTGAGCTCGGTGTGAAGTTGTTCTCCCACTTACGCTCTCCTGCTCGTACGTACGTATGTCCCTCGGCCGGCGGCTCCCCGTCGCTCGCTGCCTTGTGGCCCCGGGGCGGGGAGTGGGGCCGGGGAAGGGGTGAGCTGAGCTGACGTCCCAGCGGGGTTTAATAGGAGCGAGACGAACCTGGATGTTCTCAAAACACACTTGGCATTTCAACAGCAAGTCAGGGCCGGCGCCGGGCAGAGGGCTTGGACTTGGATCATCTTTAAGGTCCCTTCCAACCCAACCCATCCTGCGATTCCCCTGGCGGGGGTCGTGCCCTGAGCCCCGCACGGGACGTTCCCTCCCCTGGCGGAGCCGGCAGCGGGAGCAGAGGGAAAGGCTCGAGCATCTGCAAGCCATGCACCGACCTGGCCGTGCTCGGCATCGAGAGACGCCGCCAGGATCAAGCCTGTCCCCTAGAGCCGGCGGCAGCCACTTTCCCCGCTCCTCCCCAGCCCTGCACCTCTGGCTGGAGCCCCCTCCTGCGCCGCCCAGCCCCGCGCCAGGCGCGACACAGCCCTTGCTCTGCAGGGCTGGACTCGGGACCCTCCTCCCCGGGCTGGGAGATCCTTCGGCCGGCACTTACCCATGGGCGGCGTGGCCAGCGTTTGCCGCCCCACCAGCTGCCCGGGCCCCAGCCCGTCGAGGAAGTCGCTGAACTGGCTCTCGGGACCCAGCCGGGTCGTGGGGAAGATGAACCTGCACCGGGGAGAGCGACAGTGGAGCAGCTGCTGCCGGGTTTCCAGCGAGACCCACCCCAGGAGCACAGGGAAGGTGCCGTCAGCTCCCAGGGGATCCCCGTCCCCGCCGCGATGCCTTACGTGCCGTCGGAGCTGTTGCTGTTGGTGCTGCCGTCGGTGGACTCCCGGCTGCCTTGCCGGGTGACCCTGGTCCTCATCTCCACCGCGATGCCCGTCTCTGTGCTCCTCCGGATGTTGCTGCGCAGCTTTTTGGGGCCACCCTCTGGAAAGGGAGACGGGGGGTGAGCCCGGGAAGCACTTGCTGCCCCCTCAGACCCTCCTGCAGGACGGGCACCAAACCAGAGGGAAGAATCGGGGTGCTGTACGAGACCGGAGCCTCCCCACAGGCAGCTCCCTGCCTGCCTTCGGTACGTTATTTATTCACCAACCTTTCCCCGGGGATGAAACCCCGCAGGGCCCCGCGTGGGCACGTGTCCCGGTGCCACGCACACTGCGGCAGCCTCAGCTCACGTGTGCTGACACCAGCCCAGCTCCTGGCCTCCAAAATCCCCTGGGCCCCATCAACGAGTGCCAAAAAGTCCCCGTGCCCCAGGGGACGGGCACCTCCAGAGCCCCCGGCGGGCACAGCCCCGACTCTGGCTCCTGGGTCCCCTTCCCCAACCGGCCCCGAGTGGTGGCAGATGGCAGGAGGAGGAGCGTGGCACGAGCATCCACCCCTGGCATCGCCGGCAGCCCTGGCACCACCACTCCTGCCACAGGAGCACGTGTGCGTTGGCTGCTCCTGGGGGACTCACGTTTGTCCTCCTGCCTCAGGACTGTCCCTGTGGAAGCGTTTCCCTGACCCTGGCAGCCCCTCTGGGGCGAGCGCTGCTCCCTTGGGCACCGGCAGCCCAGAGGGTCCCAGTCCTGCCACCCCCAGGTGCGGTTCTGCCCGGTTCTCGTGCTTTTTCTGCTTGGTTTGGAGGGATAATTCTACCCCTTCAGAAACCTCTCTGCCTGTGCAGGGCTCCAAACTAATTCCTCTCGTTACAGAACATCTCCCGAATCCCAAAAAGCCAACAAGAACCGGGACGGAAAAGCGCTAACTGGAGGAGCAGCCTGTGCTGGAAGGAGCTTTTTGCTTCCCCCGCCCTTTAAAAAGCTATTTTAAGCAGTTAAATATTTCCCAGAGCCAAGCTGCTTGACAAGCCCTTGCCCTGAGCTCCCTCCCTCCCTGCCCGCAGCCTTGGGGGCTACTTGGGGGGGGGCGGGGTGATGCTGAGCCCAGACCCCCACATGGGCAGAGCTCCAGCAACGTTCCCACCTCAGGTTTTGGCAGCTGGAGCAGCACCAGTGGCCCAGGGCTGGACTTTTGGGGGCTCTCTTAGGACTTTTTTAGGGGTTTTCATCAGACGTGGGTGGCCGGAGCGTGGCTTTGGGCAGCCAGGAGCTAGGGGGTTTGTCAGGAGACCCCTCAAAAGGGCTGAAAGTGGGGGGGCCCCGCGGTGGCTCACCGGTCTGGTTGAGCTGCAGGGTGCTCTTGCTCCACTGGGACAGCCCCACGATTGCCACCATCTTAGCGCCCAGGCTGGAGCGCCTCTTCTTGCTGGCGGTGATGGTGACGGAGTCGGCGCTGCCCCGCGCGCTCTTCTCGATGTTGTACATCTCGCCGCTGATGCTGGAGCTGCGCACGACATTCCTGGCGGCCGAGGAGCTGGCATCCCCGTTGAACATGGTCAGTGCTCGCCGGCCCCGGCTCTGCTGGGTGGGATCAGCTGCGGGGGGGAAGGCAGGGGATGGGGCAAGGTCAGCTGGGCTGGGTGGTGGCACTGGCCGTGTCACCACGCTCCCACCCAGAGCTGGACGGTCCCCGAAGGCACTTAAAAGTCGATGAAATTCAGGCAGCACAACCCATCAGGACATTTTTTCCCCAACCGTGGGGGCACAGGCTGGTGTAAGAAGGGTGCAGCACCTTCTGTGCAGCCAGGTCACGGGGTAGACCCACCAGCCCTGCCCCACAGGACCCAGGCGGCCCCTGGCACCCAGGAGAGACCCACCGGTGGGCAAAGGGTTTGAGGTGTCGCCAACCCACCCAGCTTGGGAGCAGGAGGGGACCCTGAGGCTTGGGCGCAGCCACTGAAGGTGTCCAAAATCGCAACCAGCCAAGTTCCTCCTGCGCGTCTCCCCCTCGGCTCCGCGGCTGCAGCATCCCTACGTGCTGCTCCAGGCGTGCCCCAGCTCCACCCCGAGATGGCTCCGTGCAACAGGGGCTGGATCCAGCCCAGCAAACCACGCCGGGGTCTGCCGTGACGCCCGGCCAGGGGATGGTGCCTGGAGAAGCCCTGAAGGTGCACCGAGGGTGCTGAGGACCGGCCACAGAGGCAGCGACGTGGCTGCCAGACCTCCCGCACTGCCCAGCGGCTCTGCCTTCCCTTCCCCATGAATATTTAAAGTCCAGCGGGACTGGAGCATCCATCTTCCAGGGAAAGGTGAATTATTAACTCCAGGCCAAGTGAAGCCACTTTATGATAATGGATGGAGGCAGCGCCTGGAAAAATATTTCTCTTGAGAGAGAGAGAGAGAGAGAGAGAGAGACGTGGCCACAAATGTAGAGGGTGAGTTATGGCCGGGGCCAGGGGAGTGAGGTGAGGTGAGGTGAGGAGGGGGCTTCTGCTGCTCGCTGAAGGAAGGAGCATCGCTGGGGCACGGTTGGGTTGGGCTCCAGCACTGCTGAACTCGTGGATTTATCAATTACAGGAGAGATGCAACCAGGGCAAGCGGGCGATTAGTCATTAATATCATCATCGAGCTCCCAGCGAGCAGCAGCTGTCCCGCATTCCCCGCTGGCTGGTGTTTCCCCCCCTGCTCCATCCAGGCTCCCTCGGGCAGGCACGTGGCCGGGACCCGCCACCTTCACCCTCCGCTCCTCACACCCAGCGGCGCCTGTTGCTGAGCGAGACCCCGGCACAGCCGCTGGCGTTCGGCAAGATTTGGGGTGCGCCACGGCCGTAGCACGTGGTTCCCCTCATGTACACAAGCGCGTGTGGGATTTCCTGCCCTCGCTGCTCAACAGACGCTTGCACGAAGGCTCGAGCCCCTTGGATAACACCCTTGGCACCGGGCGGGCACCAGCTCCGCAGCCAGAGCAGCCCCGGTGTAGCCTGTGCCGACGGGGAGCTGAGATGGGCAAGAGCGGCCGACGGCATTAGCCCCACGAGCAGCATCTGCTGAAGGAGAGCTTGGGCCTGAGCCAGGACCTTCGAGACCTCGGGAACCTCGGGGATGAGCCTCTTCCAACGCCACCAACCGCTCTGCAGGCTCCAAACTCACCGTGGCCGCTCATAAGGGCTGGGGTTTCTCTGAGCAAGCGCCTGCTGCGTGGAACGGATCCCGTCGACGGCCCCAGCGCGCCCGCGGGGGCACGCTGCTTCCCTTCCCCGTGCCTCCGTTTCCCCACCTGCAAACCCAACGTCCGGCCGTGCCCAAACAAACGCACGTCCCTTTGCGCGAGGGCTCGGCTCAGGCCTCCCCACGCGGCGATACGGGCGAGAAGAGCCGTTGCCCAGCCCAGCCCCGTTATTTCTACAGCCAGGAAAACACAAAAGGCTCCTGCTGCTGTTTTCCCCGCTCGGCGCTTCAACCGCCAGCAGCGCGCCGGGCTCTGGAGGAAGCAAATTAGATCAGGCGAGCGCAGCGCTAATGGGATCACTTCCAATGCAACACACACCCCGATAATCCACCGCAAAGGACGCGGGGCGCGCGCTCTCCTCGCCCCGAAGGAAGGGGTTTCTCTACCCTGCCCTTATATCTCTTTTCACAACCTGCTTCTCTGCGGGGAGATGGGGCAGGTCCCCGGTGCTCGCTGCCGAGAGGAGCTCAGCTGGGGCCGGTGCCCAAGCGCTGGAGCCTGTGGCTCCCAGCACCGAGGTGGCCTCAGCACCGCGGCAGCAGCATCCCCGGCTGGCACAGCCCCGGCGCTGCCTCTGCCCCCAGCTCCCTGCGGGATTCAGGGAATGGCACCAGGCTTCCCTTCGCCCCCGCTCCCTCTCTGATTTATTCTCTGTATTGCAGAACGCCGGGATGCTCGGCGCGAACGACTGCGGCTGGATCACACACGACCCCCCCTCCTTCCCTGCCGGGGAAACACATCCCTGAGCTGCTGGCGTGGGGGGCAACACCCGCAGCCCCCGCCAACGCTTAACCGCCGGGGAACGACAACCCCCACCGCCAGCACCCCGAAGTTCTCCAGGCCTGGTTCCCCCGCGCACTGGGACGGGATTTACGGAGCCACCGAGCCCCGGCGGAGCAGCCGGGAGAGGTGTCATGGCTGGAGCATCCCCTCGGCTGCTCGGCAGCCACGCAGCCCGATGCACAAGGCGAGCAGCAGCAAAACGGGCTCCCTGTTGCGTTTCCATGCAGCGCAGGAGCCCCCGGTGAAGCTGCCGGGGCCGAGCTCTGCCCTCCCCACACTGGTACCCCAGAAGGAAAAGAGGAGCTGGAGGTATCTTACCCTGTGCTGGTGGAGGAGGACTGGGCAGCGCCTGCCCTGCTCTACCCGCCGAGGAGACTCAGCCCCCCAACCCCATCCCTGGCTGGAGATGACAGAGGGTGACGGGTCTGGTTAATCTTTAAAGGGTTCTGGAGAGCGGGGCTGTGTCGGAGCTGCTTCAGCATCTCCTTCAGCATCTCCATGGTTACATCGCTGACCCAGTTCTCCTCCCAGCCCCAAGCAGGGACGGAGCGGTCCTGAGGGGTGGGACGCACCTCGGCGGGGCTGGGGACATCCCCGTGACCCCCGCCACAGACCTGCCAGGGGATGATGGAGCTGGGAAAGTGGGGAGCAAGGTAGTAATGGAGGGTTGGGGGGTCACGGGTGACTCCAGGCAGCGGATGGGGCTGGAGAGCCCTGCTGCTGGTGACCAGCCGGCGCCAGGGGCTGTGAGGAGAGCCCCAGCTCCAAATATCCCACCGAAATAGGAATGAGGTGATCGTGGTGTGGGTGCAGAGCTCGGTCCCCTGCGCAGCCCGGCCCATGGGATGGAGGTGACTGCGGCCAATGCTGTGGCCTGGGGTTGGCCCCCAGGGGCTGAGAGGTGGCTTCAGGGAGACCAGCAATTCCAGCGACCCAGGCAACGCGCAGCATCTCTTCTGGGATAAGCCATGGGAGGTGTTCCCAAGCCAGGGAGCGGGTGGGGGCTGAACAGCCTTTCTGCTCCAGGTCTCCTCCGCGCTGCTCACAGGGACGGACTGGGAGGACCACTGGGACCCAGAACAAGAGCTGACTGGAACCGCAGCCCTGCATGAGGGGTCTCCAGTGCAGCAATGACAGAAGAACCAACCATCCCGTGCTCGAGCGTGTCTCTTCTGCAGCCTCGGCTGTGTCCGAGCACACCTCAGCCATGGTCAGTCCCTTGCCTTCCCCACTCACAAGCGCCTGTCCCTCTGCAGCCAGCCAGCAATGCGGCATCTTCCTGCACCCACCTCGCGACCACCTTGCACTGGGTGAGGGGACGGGTTTGGGAGCTGGGGGCACCCCCGCCTGGTGGCCAAATCTTGGGCTAAACCCCCTCTGAGATGTCCAGAGCTCAGGGCTGGTGCCCTGACCACGCCGTCCCTTTCCCCCGTGTCCCTGCGTGACGTCTGCCGTGCGGTTAAATCAGATCTGAGCTGAATCCCGTCGTTTCCTTGGCAACATAAAAGAATCAGAGGAGCAAAAGCCACCCAGCGGGGCTGGGGCTGGGGGACGGCCAGCTCCTGCCAGCTCCTGCCAGCTCCCACCGAGCGAAGCCTGCTGCGTTAGCTGCCCAGCAGACCAGGGCTTGTGGCACTGTGGCCAGCACCGGGGCAGCCCTGCTGGTCCAGTCTCATCCTGCAGATGCGCTGCCCGGGCCAGGGCAGAGCTCAGTGTCTGTGTTGGCTGCTCCCTGGTGCTGGTGTTGGTCACGATGGGCAGCTCGGGATGGAGCAGGACCTCGCTGGAGATGTGCAGGAGCAGGCGCGTGGCAGCTGCCTTGGGTAGTGTGATGCCGCAGCCACGCGGCCCCAAAACTGGGCCACTTCCATGGGGAGGCAGCAGGGATGTTAAGAAGCCAGCCCAAGGCTTTCGGTGGCCCCCGGGATGGGTGAGGGATGGGATCATCCACGCTCAAACCCCAAGCCCTCGCCTGGCGCTCGGGTGCTGAGGGTTTGCCCCAGCGTGATGGGGCAGGGCTGGTACCAATCTCCAGCGGCGCGGAGGGGCCATGGAAGGAGCTTTTCCCGTTTCCCGGCAGCCGCTGCCTTCCCGGCTGCACGGCTCCGAGCTCTGCATTGCAGCTCACCCCGCTCGGCTGCTGTGTGTGAATCCCATCAATATTTCATGGAGCTGCTTCCTCCAGGGGAAGGGCTGCTATCAGCGCCGGCTTTCTGCTGCTCCTACCAGCGCTCCTCTTCTTGCAGAGAACATCTGATTTCCTTCCAGCGGCGGCCAGCACCCACCAGCCCCCTCCTTTTCCTCCCCTTCCTCCGTTAAGCAAACATCGCTTTGCCTTTCAGGGGCTCTGATCCCTCACGGGCCAAGAGCTCTGAAGTTCCCTTGGGTTCAAATCAATGCACGTGACCCTCCTCTGCCCCTGGTCACTCAGGCCTGCCCGCACCAGAGGTGCCCAACGCTCACGTTGGGCTCCCCAGGACTGAGCCCCCAGCACTGCAGCTCTGACGTGGGTGACAAAACACCCGTGGACCCCTCAGCTCCGTGTCCAGCAGTGGGGTGGTGAATGTGGCCCTCTGAATCGGTGCCAGCAGCCCAGACCCATCCAAGCTGGTCCGATGTGCCCCGCCTGGCGGCATCCAGCCCGCAGGTCCCAGCTTGCTCCAGAGCGCGGCAGGAGCCAGGGGTGAGACAAGTTGTTTGCAAGAAAAGTTGCTTTTCTTTTTTTTAAATGCTAAGGCTGCACTATTCCAGCAAAGCTTCTGAAGGGATCAGCAGAAAACTTGCTTGCCGTAGGAAGACTTCTGCGAGCCGGAGCGATGCCAAGAGACAGCGGGAGCCTGGCACCGTCTGCGGCAAACACCCATTGATCCATCCCGGCCCGGAGAGAGGAGAGAAGCCGGGGAAGCGCTCCTGGACCAGCAGCAGCACCCGAAACCCCAGCCCAGCAGGAGGACGGGCCGGTGGGGCACCAGAGCACGAATGCCTTGGCCAAGGAGAGGGGTGATGCACGAGTGTGCCCGGAGAGAAGGCCAAGCGCTCTCCCATCGCTCTCCCACCCAACAACTCCGAGAGGTGCAGGACAAGAGATCCCCAGCTGCCAGAGTCACAGCATCACAGGATGTCGGGGATTGGAAGGGACCTTGAAAGATCATCTAGTCCAATCCCCACATTGCCGGAGCAGGAGTCCCTTTGTCTGTGGGATGAGGAGCCCAGGGAGGCTCCCACCATCATCCCTCCAGGGTCCGGCAGTGCCCCAGGGCAGGTAGGGAGCCCCCAAACCCAGCACGCAGCGAGCGCGGGGTGTCAGTGAGCGCGGGGTGTCAGTGAGCGCGGGGTGTCAGCGGCGCCGTCAGTCCCGCGCTAAATCCCGTCCAAAACAATGCCTAAAGGAGCCTGGTTTCCCTGCTCACTGAGATGCGCTGACAGAACAGAACAGTCAAAGTTGCGTTGAAATGGATGCGGGGAGCCGGTGCCGCGCGGCTCGGGTTTTAATAAGCAGGAAAATTCGGTGTTTCTCATCACCTTAAACTGCATCTGGCACCTACGCGACGCTCCCCGTGTGAGCCCGGGAGGGGGTCCGACCTCCTGGGGCAGTGGGAGAACAGAGCTGGGGTGAGCACGGGGAGCTGGTGGGGATGTGCCCCCTGACTTTGAGGTGCAAGGGGCAGAACAAGATGCTCCGATCTCACCCTGTCACCCCACAAACAGCAGCGTGACCAGTGCTGCAAGGACGAGGCTGAAACGGGGAAGAAGCGAGAGCCCAGGAGCACAGCGCTGGGACGTGGGAGGCGGCAGGAGCCGGAGAAGGTGCATCGCTCTTGGGGAGACGCGTGAGCACAGCAGAAGGGCTGATTTTCAGGAGGTGTTGGTGTAGAAGGAAACGGGCACACGTCTAAACTGGAGCTGGAGCTGAGAGAGCGCAGGGGAAGGGGCCCCTTGACGCAGCCAGGGCTGCTTGGGGCAGGCGGCTCCTCGTCCTGCGGCAGAGGGGTGACCCCGGGGTGCTGGGCCTGGCAGCAGAACCCATCCACGCGCCCATCCCGAGGGGCTCCGCAGGCTCCTGCTCTCAGCACGCGAATGAAACCAGCAGCGCGGCCCCACGGGATGGTCCCAGCGCACCCAGCGGTGCCGTTCTGCCCACGACTCGTGGTTTTGCTCAGCCTTTAAAGCCCCCTCGCGATGCCTCCCAGACCCCGGAGCAGCCACCCCCGGCCATCACAGAGCCTGGCACGGCCACCACCTCCCCCGGGGACGACTCTGCGGCTCAGTGCGAGCGCCCAAGCAGCGGCCCCGGCTCCGGGGACCGTCCCGAGGCGCAGAGCAGCCGTCGCTCGGTGGACACGGCGGCTTCCCGAGCCCACGCCTGTCGGGGTTCCTCGCTGCGGCGGGGGATAAGCGATGTCCACGCCGTCCTCTGGCTTCTCCCCACTTGTTGTGAGCCCAGTCACAGCGAGCGGGGAGCAGCGCAGGGGCCTCTGCCCACCCCGGGGCATCGTTTCGCTCTTCCTCACTAGTTCTTTAACGCATTTCTCCCCAGAACCAGCGGCGGCACCTGCCCGAAACCCCCACGGAGCATCCCCCGAGCTCTCCAGATGGAGCAGAGGCAAACCAAGCTACAAAGCACGGACTGGAGATGCCAAGAAGCCCGGGGAGAGGTGAGTGCCGGCGTCACACGCGCTGCTCGGCGCGACGACGGGGCCCCAAGCCAAACCTTCCCCAGGCAGCGCCCCCCACTTCCCCCAGTCCCAACCCCACTTTCCCCAGTCCCAACCCCACTTTCCCCGGACCCAAGCCCAGTTTCCCCAGCAGCGGGGACCAGCGGGGATGGGACGGGTTTGACGTCAACGGGCTTTCAACGGGGAATGATGGATGGCACGGGAAAGCGCTCCCGTTCCCGAGCCGCCGGCTGCGAAACGCTGCCCAGAGCTGGGTAGAGCTCCAGGAAAGCGGTTCCGGTAAAACCAGTGCCCAACTGGGGAACCCTTAGGGACTGGGGGAGCCCCTGGGGACTGGGGGAGCACAGCCGCAGCCCCCGTGCGTTGGCTGCAGTGATATTTTGGGGGAATCTCAGAGCCTGGGGGATGCTTTAGGGATTCCAGGTGCATCTCAGCAGCAACCACGGGGTGCTGGGGGAGCCCTCCGGGGGTCAGAACCCATGTCACCCCCCTGTCCCTCCCCAGAGGCTCCCGGGGTGAGCATCCCGCTGCTCCCGGCACCGCATCCGCGCTGAGCATCCCCTAAAATCACCGCCCTCCCTTCCCTTATCCCCCTGCCTCCCCTTCCCCGGATCCGGGGGATGCTCGGGGGGATGCTCGGGGAGATACTCGGCGGATACTCAGGGGGATGCTCGGGGGGATGCTCAGGGGATACTCGGGGGGATACTCGGCGGATGCTCCGGGGATATTCGGGGGGATGCTCAGGGGATACTCGGGGGGATACTCGGCGGATGCTCCGGGGATATTCGGGGGATGCTCCGGGGATGCTCGGGGGATGCTCAGGGGATACTCGGAGGATGCTCAGCGGATGCTCCGGGGGGAGCGGGGCTGTGGCTGTCCCGGGGGTCCCGGCAATGCCCCACCCGCGATTCACTCACCCACCGCCGCCCGTTGCCGTTCCCGTTGCCGTTGCCGTTCCCGTTGCCGCTCCCGCTCCTCCCCTCGCCCCGGCGGGTGCTGGGAGCGGCGGGGGGGGGGGGGCCGGGGCGTGTGCCC